>JAWPHD010005662.1:0-158985 GCA_037043455.1 Cyrtodaria siliqua | reverse complement strand
TGGTACACGGTTATAACACCATAAAATACAAGTCAAGTTCGACTTTGGTTACAAACCACCAATTTTTGACGGAGCTATGGCCCCTTTTCAACTTAGAATTTGCCCAAAAAACGGTTTCCGGACGATAACTCATGAAAGAGTCAACGGATTTAAATATTTTTTGGTACACGGGTTTAAGACCATAAAATAAGGTCAAGTTCGACTTTGGTTACAAACCACCAATTTTTGACGGAGTTATGGCCCCTTTTCATCTTAGAATTTGCCAAAAAAACGTTTTCCGGTCGATAACTCATGAAAGGGTTGACGGATTTGAATAATTTTTGGTACACGTGTTTAAGACCATAAAATACAGGTCAAGTTCAACTTTGGTTACAAACCACCAATTTTTGACGGAGTTATGGCCCCTTTTCAACTTAGAATTTGCCCAAATAAACGGTGTCCAGACGATAACCCATGAAAGGTTCGACTTTGGTTACAAACCACCAATTTTTGACGGAGTTATGGCCCCTTTTCAACTTACAATTTGCCAAAAAAACGGTGTCCGGATGATAACTCATGAAAGGGTCGACGGATTTAAATAATTTTTAGTACAAGGGTTTAAGACCATAAAATACAGGTCTAGTTCGACTTTGATTACAAACCACCAATGTTATGGAGTTATGGCCCCTTTTCAACTTAGAATTTGCCAAAAAAATGCTACAGAGGAGCCTACTAATTTGGGTTTGTATTAAATTTAAACAATTTATAATGCATCCTCTTCATGACCATGCCTCTTTTTATTACACTTATACATCTTTGACTTGAACGATGTAACACGCAAATTTTTGTTAGTCTTCTTCCCTGATCACTAACAATATTGAAAACTCTCTCTCTCTCCTCTCCTCTCACCTCTCTCTCTCTCTCTCTCTCTCTCTCTCTCTCTCTCTCTCATTATTTTTTTCCTGTTTATTTCATATTTGTAGTTTAAATAATTTGTTTGCCATTGTCTAAATTGTATGAATATTTTGTAGCGGGAGGGCCGGACATCTAATGTTGTAATAACTTGTGGCCCTACCATTGTTTTCTTGTGGTTGCCATGTTTATGTGACAAGGCGGTATTGTGGGGGTATTAATCACTTTCAGTGATAATTCTAGTTAGAAGAAAGGAGGCGGGGTTGGGTGGGGTGGGGGAAATTATTTAGAGATTTGTTGATTTCTAGACATTGCGGGGATAAGTATTTATTTTGAGGGCTGCAGATGAAAATCTAAATTTCTCAGTGAAAGAAAATTCATTATCATTAATATTATTAACTAATTTATAACACACAAATAACAGTGACTACGAATTATCGTCAATAATGTGTTGAGGATTTCATCGTCATAATCCAGGATAGTTCAACAAGACCAAACATTCCGATTAACTTGACAGGAGGCGTTCTGGACGCATTATGGGTATCAGTCACAATATTAATACAGCCATTATCACGTGTTTGAGATACATATTCATTGTGCATTGAGATACATATTCATTGTGTATTGAGATACATATTCATTGTGCATTGAGATACATATTCATTGTGCATTGAGATACATATTCATGAATTGAGATACATATTCATTGTGTATTGAGATACATATTCATTGTGCATTGAGATACATATTCATTGTGCCTTGAGATACATATTCATGCATTGAGATACATATTCATTGTGCATTGAGGTACATATTCATTGTGCATTGAGATACATATTCATTGTGTATTGAGATACATATTCATTGTGCATTGAGATACATATTCATTAATTGAGATACATATTCATTGTGCATTGAGATACATATACATTGTGCATTGAGATACATATTCATTGCGCATTGAGATACATATCCATTGCGCATTGAGATACATATTCATTGCGCATTGAGATACATATTCATTGTGCATTGAAATATATATTCATTGTACATATTCATTGTGTATTGAGATACATATTCATTGTGTATTGAGATACATATTCATTGTGCATTGAGATACATATTCATTGGTGCATTGAGATACATATTCATTGTGCATTGAGATACATATTCATATTGCATTGAGATACATATTCATTGCGCATTTAGATACATATTCATTGCGCATTGAGATACATATTCATTGCGCATTGAGATACATATTCATTGCGCATTGAGATACATATTCATTGCGCATTGAGATACATATTCATTGTGCATTGAGATACATATTCATTGTGCATTGAGGTACATATTCATGCATTGAGATACATATTCATTGTGCATTGAGATACATATTCATTGTGCATTGAGATACATATTCATTGGGCATTGAGATACATATTCATTGTGCATTGAGATACATATTCATGCATTGAGATACATATTCATTGTGCATTGAGATACATATTCATTGCGCATTGAGATACATATTCATTGCGCATTGAGATACATATTCATTGCGCATTGAGATACATATTCATTGTGCATTGAGATACATACTCATTGTGCATTGAGATACATATTCATTGTGCATTGAGATACATATTCATTGGTGCATTGAGATACATATTCATTGTGCATTGAGATACATATTCATTGTGCATTGAGATACATATTCATTGTGGATTGAGATACAGATACATATTCATTGTGCATTGAGATGCATATTCATTGTGCATTGAGATACATATTCATTCATTGTGCATTGAGATACATATTCATTGTGCATTGAGATACATATTCATTGTGTACTGAGATACATATTCATTGTGCATTGAGATACATATTCATTGTGAATTTGTACTAAACTAGGGCTCAGTATGGTTGCTATTTCGTTATTGTTAATGAAATACTTTGGTGTCCTAGAAAACTAGATGACTCTGCTACTTTTGTTGTATAAGTCATTGACAGTAATTTATATGATGCTTTCCGGCTCTTTAAAAATGTTGTTTTGTGATAGAAGTACACTTTATGCTTAGCAGTGAAATAAGGGGTTTTAGCAATGAAATAAGATTAAAGTGGTATTTCATACGTGTGAAATATAGAGTTTTATTTTTTCACTGCCGGAACTACTCTTTTTTTTTCAGTATCAAAAAATCAAGAAAATGAGTCATAAATTATTGAAATCGGTTCAGTAGTTTAGAAGTTATTGGGAATTAAAAACACAATTTTATCATACTAAGCCATTGATGTCGTCAATTTTTTTTCTGCATACTGTAGAACACTTTGATTATAAAGCATCAAAGAAAAAGAAAACTTATTGTTTTGTCATAAATAACAGATTTTATTCATTTCGAAGTGATCAAACTTCAGTAGTTTCACGAATGCTTAGCATTCGTGAAAATATAAAGTTTTCACAATTCTCAATGAAAAATTAAATCTGTTATTCACTCCAAAACAACAAATATCTTCTATGTCTATTTGAAGTATATGCACCCCTGTCAGCCATATAATCCTCATTTAAATTGGTATCTCTGATTTAGCAACAAACGCAGTCGAGTCATTGAGCTTTCTGATGACCTTATGTTCCTCTACATCACCCATGGTTGATTGCCTAATTTATTACAAAATTGTGGCCCTTTGTTGGACTTAAAACAATATCACCTTCAGTGATAGTTCTGATTGAACGAGGCAGTTAAATAAGCCTTCTCTATTTGATATACTCCAGGAGCTTATACGGGAGGCAACCAAGACCGACTTGCAGGGGTATTCATCACCTTCAGTGATAGTTCTAGTTGTACCAGGCAGTTAAATAAGCCTTCTCTGTTTGATATACTCCAGGAGCTTATACGGGAGGCAAACAAGACCGACTTGCAGGGGTATTCATCACCTTCAGTGATAGTTCTACTTGTACCAGGCAGTTAAATAAGCCTTCTCTGTTTGATATACTCTAGGAGCTTATACGGAAGGCTACCAAGACCGACTTGCAGGGGTATTCATCACCTTCAGTGATAGTTCTAGTTGTACCAGACAGTTAAATAAGCCTTCTCTGTTTACTATTCTCCAGGAGCTTATACGGGAGGTAAACAAGACCGACTTGCAGGAGGAGGAAGATCTTACCGACCTGTCCATCTGGGACTTTGCTGGACAGTATGCTTTCTATGCCACCCATCAGGTATTCCTGTCGCCCAGGGCCGTGTATCTGCTGGTCACCGACATATCCCAGCATATTAATGATGTCGTGAAAGAGGATGAGTGTTTTTTTGATTGCAGTGGCTCAAAGCCGTGCAAAGTCTCCGGTAAGTTTCAACCACTGTTGCTTGCCGTACAGAATAATTCTTGACTGTTAGCAACACATTGTCTTTTTAACATTTACATAAATTCTGCAAATTAATCCAAAACCTCCCATTGTTCAAAGTTGAAGAGTAGACACTAACATTTTACGTTTGACCCTCAGTGCGATCTTGACTTTGTTTTAACCTTTTGCCCACAGTGTAATCTTGCCCTTGATTTGACTTTTTGCCCTCAGTGTGATCTTGCCCTTGATTTGAGCTTTGCCCTCAGTATGATCTTGCCCTTGATTTGAGCTTTTGCCCTCAGTGTGATCTTGCCCTTGATTTGACTTTTTGCCCTCAGAGCTCTTGATTTGACTTTTTGCCCTCAGTGTTGTCTTGCCCTTGTTTTGAGCTTTTGCCCTCAGTGTGATCTTGCCCTTGATTAGAGCTTTTGCCCTCAGTGTGATCTTGCCCTTGATTTGAGCGTTTGCCCTCAGTGAGATCTTGACCTTGTTTTGAGCTTATCTTGACATTGATTTGACAATTTGCCAAAAGTATTACAATTTGACGACCGATGACGATACTGTGTGTAATCCCTATCCTGGCCGTTGAAGCCTATTCTTGTATTTAAAAGCACCTGCGTGGTCAAGATGCTGCATTTGCATTTGCTTCTCATCTCTCACTGCTGTGGGTTCGAATCCCACCGGGAGCTCGACTTGTAAGTGAAGAAGTGTTGATTCTTAAGGATGGAGTATTGGTTCGACACAGGTTTGGTGGTCTGTCTCCACCACTAAAAATTGACCATCAACATAACAATACATGTGCTACTAGTAGAGTTTTCATGGTTTTAAAATCCGTATCTTCGAGAAATCTGATCGAATGTGATTATCGAGTTTGATTTCAAACCCAGTAGGATCATTAGTCACAAAGAATATGTGTTAAGTGTATCAATTTCTTCCACACTTTTTGTGGATTTGTTTAAATTGACCATTTTATTTACAGAGTTCATAGAGTTTTGGTTGAGGTCTATCCATGGATATTGTCCATCCGTTAAGACAGGCGTACCTCCGGTCATCCTAGTTGGGACACATGCCGATCAGCTTGACCAGGTCAGTCGCCGAGAAGATTCAACTTTTAAAAAAAAAAATGAAAATAGTCTTAGAAATAATTTCATGAAGATGATCATTTCAGCAAGGCATTGCTGGTGTACTGTTCCAAACCTACTTATTATCATTATATACTACTCAAACTTTGCTAAGCACGAAAGCTTTTTCACCTTTCACCCCAAATACTGCACGAAACTGTAGGGTGACATGCAAAAATACACAAGAACATTGTTTTCTAATCAATTTTTGACAATAAAATAATGAATTCCACATATACAGTTAATCATGAAACAAAATTATTTGTTGAGTTCATGCTGTTGGTAAAACCAGCCATAATAAAATGTTGAATTGAAATCTGGGTGCCTAGCAAACTTTGAGTAGTATATGAATACAAGACTTGTTTTCTAACTTGCCACTGCAAAGCATAAGGTCAAGGTCACAGTGAGCATAACATGACCTTAACTTTGCATTGCATGAGGTCAAGGTCACAGTGAATATGACCTTAACTTTGCATAGCATAAGGTCAAGGTCACAGTGAACATAACATGACCTTAACTTTGCATAGCATAAGGTCAAGGTCACAGTGAACATAACATGACCTTAACTTTGAATAGCATAATGTCAAGGTTACAGTGAACATAACATGACCTTAACTTCGCATAGCATAAGGTCAAGGTCACAGTGAATATAACATGACCTTAACTTTGCATTGCATGAGGTCAAGGTCACAGTGAACATAACATGACCTTAACTTTTCATTGCATGAGGTCAAGGTCACAGTGAACATAACATGACCTTAACTTTGCATTGCATTAGGTCAAGGTCACAGTGAACATAACATGACCTTAACTTTGCATTGCATGAGGTCAAAGGTCACAGTGAACATAACATGACCTTAACTTCGCATTGCATTAGGTCAAGGTCACAGTGAACATAACATGACCTTAACTTTGCATTGCATGAGGTCAAGGTCATAGCGAATATAACATGACCTTAATTTTACCTTAAAGGCAGAATATGCTTATTGAAATGTAAAATGAAACTGTTGACGAAAGATTTTACCATAATTTCTTCCCATGGACACATGTTCTGTTGTTTGGGGTGCCACTTGTTTCTGCCAATTTTCAGCTCAACTATTTGATGATTGTTTCTTACAGCTCAAGGTTCTCATGTACATATATGTCTGACTACAATATTTCTTGCAACAGACAACAAGAAAACAGCTGTCTGATTCCTACTTCGAGGCATTGCGGAACTTACTTGTGAACAAACCCACCTATTACCATTTGGCAGATGAAGATTTTGCAGTCGACAACACGATAATTGACACGACCTTGGATGGATTAAAGAAGAAGATACTAGAGATAGCATCGCAACAGGATTACTGGGGAGAGATGATCCCGGCTAGGTGGATTATGCTGGAAAAAGCTTTGGTGGAGTTGAAAGATAAAGGTCTTAAGGTGAATATAAAGGGACACTAGGCAATTTCTCTGATGTCATTTTCATATAGTGGCTTTCGTATCTGTTTTAGAACAGAGTTCCCACGGGTCCTTGAAATCCTTGAAAGTACTTGAATTTGAAGAAAAAAAATTGAAGGCCTGGAAAATGCTTGAAAATCTGACAATGTACTTGAAAGTCTTTAAATTCTGGATTTTTGCTGTTCATCCCAAAAATGGCTATTGGTTGTGCGTTCCTAGAATATGTGTTGCTGTTTTGGGCATTACATTGCGCGAATATTAGTTGTTGAATTTTGGGGAAAAAGTCCTTGAAAAGTCCTTGAATTTGGCCTTCAATTAAGGGTGGGAACCCTGTTAGAAGAACCATCAAATGGTCATATCTTCTTTGCTGACTTCTGATCAGGACGATTTCTTTCACCTTTTTTCAAAACTTTCAGTAATTAAACCTTGTTTGAAAAATATGTTAAAGGGACAATTTCCGTAAGTAAGCAGATATTGAGCATAACCAAATAACTCTCTGACTTTTATTCAGTGAAATGTATACATGAAAACTTGATCATAGACCCAAAGAAGTCTGTAGTAATACATTCGTGAATTTGAAAAAAGAAAGAAGTTTTAATTATTATATGTAAATAATGTGGGACCCACTTTATTTACCTTTTCTGCTGTGACTTCCATTAGCGCATTAGGTTTTTTATCTAATGTGTATTGCGCAATATGTGTAGCCCGCTTAGCTCAGTCAGGAGCAACGTCGACAATCTCACGCTAACTATTATTACCCGAGAGTGTTGTCACAGGATGACCCTAGTGGTTGGGGCTAACTCAGGAAAGAATCAATGACGGTGAATGCATTTACATAAGTTTAATGCAACTTTTAAAATATGTTAATATATATACAATTATCTAAAAAAAACAAGCGAATACACAAATGAACTATGAAAAGAATGTTCTCATGAACGTTTAAGACGTTCTTAGTATTGTTATAAATACTGAATGTATAAACAAGGATAAAGATATCGGACAGGGAAAGCAGCATTCAAGGATGACAGTCAACCGCAAAACACAAAAACAAACACGCAAACAGACAAACGAAAAGGCAAAAGTAATAAAAGATGCAAACGACATCACAAACACAAAAGACACTAAAGTGTTGTTAAAGCTATAACAGTGTTGATTTGGCCATACTGCGCAGGTACGGGGACCATCTCCACCGCTCGTAATGTTATCCGTGGACGCTTAGCTCCACTCCGAAATATCCCAACCTGGATGGCTTATTTCTAACCCTGGATGGCTTATCACCAACCCTGGATGGCTTACTCCAACCCTGGATGGCTTAGGCTGTAATTATACATACGTTATAGATGTCGGTTGACAAACATAACAATCTTGCATAATTATCATTACCCAAACAAATTATCATTCAATAAATATATGTAAGCTGTACTAATGATGAGTAGCAATGTATATATATTTTACAACGCCATGTATACGCCATGTACGTCGCTGGTAATCACTGCCCCTAATACATGTAATGTAAACATGATCAAATCACTTGTATATTACACTCACTGAGCTATGCATGCACGCATGTCAACTAATGACCAAATTATACAACGCTATGCATACGCGTCGAACATTTATCCTAGTCGCTCATCTCATTGTTAACTAATGTTAACAATCGTGTATTACAATCACTGAGTTATACGCCAACGTTAACTAATGCACCTATTATCCACTGTTATCAAATTAATATTGTTTTACAATTAATGATCAATTACAATAATTACATCTAATACAGTAACTTCAAAATCATATGCTAGTCTAAAGTTAAGGTTTGAGAAAAATCAATGCTAACCGGATGTCGTAACCGCCAAACAAGATGGCGCCGCCCACTGAATACAAATGTACGATAAAAGTTTTAATAAAATAAATACGAACCACATGTTGCCTGTGAATTTTGCCGTCCAATCTCTGTCCCAACAAAGTAACTATCGACCATCCCGGCAAGAACTAGAAGACAATGGGTTTTATAGCAAACATTACGCCCAAACCATTAGTTCCCCCGTTCAGTCCGTGACAAGTGTGGCTAAATCTGCAGTATTGAATCTACACGAGAGGCCCCTTATACAATTTTGCCGTTTAAGGAAGATAGACCTATACGTGTACATGCATTAGCACAAAACTAAACTTATGACACGGCCTCTCTGGCGGCCACTTAAAATGTGCACGCTTTTACGTGTTACATGAATAGATCATGAATATTGTGAAATTGTTTCAACTCGAACAATAGATTTGGGTGTAACCGACAACTTACAAGAGCTATGTACGACCAATACGCTCTACCCGTGACATTTTGTGACAAGTGTAATTTTAGTTTCGGCTGCGAGTTCAAACGAACAAAGCGACACTTCTTTTTTGGTATCACGATTGAATTCCGTTAAACAATCTTGCATTTAAATAGTAAATATTCAATAATGTTTAGTGTGTAACGTTTGTGAACGTAATTAGTGTGTGTTTTATAAGCTAAAAGTTACGGACAGTGTCCCTTTAACAAGGACTCGCAGCAATCTTGAGTTTTATATAAAGCATTAAAATTAGTACTTCAGTTTATTAATCCTGTAGCATGTTGACTTGAAAACTGCTTGCATATAATTAAATAAAAATTAGAAACAGTTTTCTTCGTTATTCAAACAAATGTTTAAATGTATTATTGGTGCAATGAAAGCAACAGTTAAGAAATGTTTTAGAGAAAGTACAACGGATGAATGAAATGTAGTAACATTTAAAAAAATGCTAATTTTGATTTAGATAATATTTCAATTGTAGTATTGAAGTCATTGTGAATAATATTATAGAAACCTAAACTTCCAAAAACCTAAACCTGTTTTGTTAACTTTTATGGGCCATCCTTAGGTAAAGATACTTACATTATTTCTGTATAGTTAACACGTTTCTATGATATATTCTCATGCTAGTGCATATATTATATACTTTCACAATTCCAAGTATTTTATGCTATTCAAATCTTTGATATAAGAAACATGCTTGTGATACTATATGATATCATCTTGATAATTAATGCTTATTATAAAACTGTGATCATTGTATCTAATGTATCTTTAGCCTCAAATAAAATGAAATGGATGAAATAGAATTAAACTTTCCAAACCGTGTCAAAAAAAATAGTTCCAATACCTGATGTGTATACTGATGTATTATTACATTGTATCCCATGAATGCTGCACTTAGCATAAAACAGGTAGCGTGCAGGGCCAAATGGTTTATTTATAGCACAGGTATTGTGAATGTAAACAAAGAGGTAAACATCTTGCATAACCTTTTACTAGAGGGTTAGTTTCAAGTTAGTTGTTTTAGTTGACTCTTGGGGACATGGTAGGATTTAAGGCAATTTTGACAATAATGTTATTTCTTGTATACCGGATACGGTTATCTGTTTTTAGCTCGACTGATCAGAGATCAGCAGAGCTTATGCCGTGGTGCGGCGTCCGTCGTCCGTCTGTCCGTCTGTCTGTCCATCTGTCCGTAAACGTTTTTTTGTAGCGACTACTCCTCTGAAACTACTGAATGGATTTTCATGAAACTTTACAGAAATGTTGCCCATGAAGTCTAGTTGATCCTAGCAAAAATTCATGTTGATGTGAAATCCAAGATGGCCGCCAAATCTAAAAATAGGTTTTTAAAAAACAAGTTAGTAGCGACTACTTCTTGAAAATTATAAGTGATATTGATATGGGACTTTTTCTAAAATGATCAGCATGACATGATGTTGGTCCTTGTCGAAAATCGTTTTGATTCGACGTTAAACATGGCTGCCAGCGGCCATCTTTGTTTACATAGAGTTATATAATGAAAACTTGTAGTGACTACTCCTCTGAAACTACTTGACGGATTTTCATGAAACTTCACAGGAATGTTGCTCTTGATGTCTAATTGATCCTAGCAAAATTTCAGGTCGGCCGGAAATTCAAGATGGCCGCCACGGCTAAAAATAATTTTTCAAAATACAAGTTTGTAGCGACTACTTCTTGAAAACTAGAAGTGATATTGATATGGGACTTTTTCTAAAATGATCAGCATGACATGATGTTGGTCCTTGTCAAAAATCGTTTTGATTCGATGTTAAACATGGCTGTTAGTGGCCATCTTTGTTTACATAGAGTTATATAATGAAAACTTGTAGCGACTACTCCTCTGAAACTACTTGACGGATTTTCATGAAACTTCACAGGAATGTTGCTCTTGATGTCTTAATTGATCCTAGCAAAATTTCAGGTCGGCCGGAAATTCAAGATGGCCGCCACGGCTAAAAATACATTTTCAAAAAACTAGTTTATAGCGACTACTTCCTGAAATCAAAATCAATCAGTAGAGCTTCAAGGTCATTGACCTCTTGTTTACCTGTGTGATGGAAACCCTGATTTTACACATGGGGGAAGATAAAACTCATGCGCTGATATTAACAATGACAATTGCATGACGTCATTGTGTAAATAAACATGGACAACATTTATTTTAGTAGTTGGCAACATCAATGTGCAGAACGTAAATGATATGCAAGAAAAAGAATCAATCATGGGTTTCCGGTTCAGATAGGAAAATTTCAAACCTTGGCAGAGCCTAAGTTCTGATAAAAACAATTATACCTCGTGTTGGAATTGCCCTATCTTCTCCGGATACCCATGAAAGATTCTTACAATACTAACCCCCGACACAAAGTCTGTATGAGTCATCTCCATTACAGTTGAAAATAAACATATCGTGGCTTTAAAAGTTATATAATGAGGGAACAGGTTTTTCTCTAGTAAAAGCCACTATCCTGCCAAGAATAGGCGAATTTGTCAAAAATGTACACCATTTCTAAGCCTAATAACGATAAGGTATATATGTAACTTACAAACTCTGTAACAACAATATAAACATTTAACTGGCCAGACAATTGTTATCATTGCCAAATCGTCAAATTATGAGTTACAAATCCTGAATTCATTTTACGCATTTTCAATTACGGGTATTTTTTGTACCCATGAATAAATCTAGACTTTTAATTGGCACGCATGCATTCTGTTATAACCTAAACACAGGAAGAGAGTTTAAAAGAACGCTTTTGTACTGAAATTTGGCGTTTTAGTTTCTTTAATTGTGTTGCTAGCAGTTGGCTATTTAAATGTGTCAACATCCAAACCTGTTATTCAGATTATCGAGAGGAAAGCTGTTGAAGATCTAAGCAAGGCTATGCCAGTTCCACTCGGCTCGGACGAAGAATTGAAATTATTTCTCAAGTTTCAGCATGACTATGGGAACATCCTCTACTTCAGGTACACGTAAAGACGGCGACTTGCGTCGCCATCATTGTTAAAAAAGAAAAGTATTTATCGAATAACGTCGCTTGTTTATCATTTTATACAGGGGCGTAGTGTGACCCATTTTCAACAAACTCCTTATACGAGGGGCAAAGAGCCAAATGTGGGAGGGTTTGGGAGTGACCAAAATGGTGCTCATACAAGCGATATTCGTAAATATTCGTAAATATAGACCCCCCCTTCCCACACACACACAATACTTGTCAAGTGAGAAAGTGTTGAATCCCCCCCCCACCCCACACACCCCCACCCCCACACCCACACACACACCCAATACTTGTCAAGTGACAAAGTGTCGAATCTTACGGACGGCAGTTCTGGTTCTAACTAGGAAAAATGGGGTGATCTGCCTCTATCACGCAAATACATTAACATAAATCACCATTCCATTAAACAAATGATTCCAGTAATATTATACACAAATAGTCACCATCCTAAGATGATTTACTTCAACTTATAATACTAAGGTAATTGAGCTTTAAGGTCAGTTTCACACCAACACTGAAGATTAGTGCTATAATTGTGTGCCTAGACTATAACTTCTTTATCTACATGTATCATTCATTTCCAATAATATGTGGCACATTGTTTTCATCTGTAGTTAGAATGACACCAATCACTTCCAGATCACCTCTTGTCCCTTCAAAAAAGAGTATGATAATGGACCTTTGGAAACGGCCGAAAACGACACATACGAAATATTGCAGTCTCGGTTTGATTGAGACTGTTCATGAGCGGTAGTGAAATATGCTAGCTACCTCTCACGCCCTCTAGCCCTGGGTTGAGCAGAACTCAATATTAATAAAATCAATAGTACAAAATGTTAACCATCCCGAAGATGGCATGCATATGGTTCACAAGTTCAAGTCTCCCTGTTGAAACTGGGTTTCTTTGGTGGGTCATAAAGAAAGACACTTCTCTCAGCTCGTCCGTTGGATGGGAATATAAACCCGGCGTTTCGATGTATCGGAGTCTATCCTCTGAGCCAGGGCTTCTAAAATTTTAAAATGCAAATTGGTCCAGGTTTTTAACTGCCGTAAGAATTGCACTTATTTTGAAAAAATCACTAAAATCGCCGTACCCCACCCACCATGCATTTTTTCTGTTCAGTCATTGATATAGAGAACTATTTAAAATGTATGTATTATATTTGTATTGTATTATTTATAACTTTGTACATTTTAATGACTGACATCATGTCTTCGCTTTACTGAATGAATAATTTTCACTCAATATTTAAATTGTTGATCATTTGAGGAATTGAACCGGAAGTGTCTAATAAACCGGGTAGGTATAAAACGCGGACTAACACGCGCGGACCAGTGGATTATATACGATTTTACATAAATTTAAGTAATATAGTTTTTAATCAATTAGCTTAATTAATACCAAATGTTACGACTAACGCAAACAATTTCGGTCCGACTTAAAAAAAAAACGGTGTCAGTTTTGATCACTTTCCTTAATTAATGTCATTAATATTATACTTAAAGTTATTGTAAAAAAACAATCAAACAAACAATTAACACATCTCGGTATTTTAATGACGCAAACAAATTTCAGTCCCAGCTTTAGCCACTTAAAAAAACAAACCGACACAAGCAAACAGGCTAACAACTTACGACTAACGGTATATCAAAGAAATTACAGACGGTAACACTCGCTTCAGTGAACCGACAGAACGCGTGATATACTTTCACTGATCACACATCAAAGGCATGCTACATGGCTATAGACTCTGTAGGAAACTCCCTACTATCGGTAATGGTTTAGTCCAAATTGACCTACTTTCGCACAGCGAGTGACAAACAATCGTGTTATGGATCAAAGAATATTGCCGCAAGGCATATTTTAGGTGTGAAGGGCAATTGTAGATTTTTTAACGACCGATAGATACAATATCTGGGACCGATTTAAACAGAGATTTTGAAAAGAAAAATGGTCTGGAGACACAGATTTCGGTCTGGGAACCGATAAACCGGCGATTTTAGAAGCCCTATCCTCTGAGCATGTCTATCCTCTGAACAAGTCTATCCTCTGAGCAAGTCTATCCTCTGAGCATGTCTATCCTCTGAGCATGTCTATCCTCTGAGCAAGTCTATCCTCTGAGCAAGTCTATCCTCTGAGCATGTCTATCCTCTGAGCATGTCTATCCTCTGAGCAAGTCTATCCTCTGAGCAAGTCTATCCTCTGAGCATGTCTATCCTCTGAGCATGTCTATCCTCTGAGCAAGTCTATCCTCTGAGCAAGTCTATCATCTGAGCATGTCTAACCTCTGAGCATGTCTATCCTCTGTGCAAGTCTATCCTCTGAGCAAGTCTATCCTCTGAGCAAGTCTATCATCTGAGCATGTCTAACCTCTGAGCATGTCTATCCTCTGTGCAAGTCTATCCTCTGAGCATGTCTATCCTCTGAGCAAGTCTATCCTCTGAGCAAGTCTATCCTCTGAGCAAGTCTATCCTCTGAGCATGTCTATCCTCTGAGCAAGTCTATCCTCTGAGCAAGTCTATCCTCTGAGCAAGTCTATCCTCTGAGCAAGTCTATCCTCTGAGCATGTCTATCCTCTGAGCAAGTCTATCCTCTGAGCAAGTATATCCTCTGAGCAAGTCTATCCTCTGAGCATGTCTATCCTCTGAGCATGTCTATCCTCTGAGCATGTCTATCCTCTGAGCAAGTCTATCCTCTGAGCATGTCTATCCTCTGAGCATGTCTATCCTCTGAGCATGTCTATCCTCTGAGCATGTCTATCCTCTGAGCAAGTCTATCCTCTGAGCATGTCTATCCTCTGAGCAAGTCTATCCTCTGAGCAAGTCTATCCTCTGAGCATGTCTATCCTCTGAGCATGTCTATCCTCTGAGCATGTCTATCCTCTGAGCAAGTCTATCCTCTGAGCAAGTCTATCCTCTGGGCATGTCTATCCTCTGAGCATGTCTATCCTCTGAGCAAGTCTATCCTCTGAGAAAGTCTATCCTCTGAGCATGTCTATCCTCTGAGCATGTCTATCCTCTGAGCAAGTCTATCCTCTGAGCAAGTCTATCCTCTGAGCAAGTCTATCCTCTGAGCATGTCTATCCTCTGAGCAAGTCTATCCTCTGAGCATGTCTATCCTCTGAGCATGTCTATCCTCTGAGCAAGTCTATCCTCTGAGCATGTCTATCCTCTGAGCATGTCTATCCTCTGAGCAAGTCAAAGACTCTGAGGAATCATTTCTGTACTAAGAGAAGAGCGAGGCTCCTGAATTCCTATATGCCCGTCCCCACTTTTTGGGGCAGCTCGAAATAACCTAATGTGTTGATGAGCCGTTAAACAACAATTTAGTTCTAGTCTGAATGTTTTATTTACACTTTCAGTGATGAAGATTTACAAGACAATATACTTTTGGATCCCCAGTGGCTGATGGACGCCTTTAAGTGCCTCATCACGGCTGAAAAGTTCCGTAAAAACACACAAATATACGGCAAATGGCGAGAATTCAGCACGAGAGCTATACTAAAATGGGATCTCATTAGTAAGTAATAGGTTCCGTAAAAACACCAATACACGGCAAGTGGCGAGAATTCAACACAGTGTCATGTATCTAAGGTTGAGCACAAAATACAATAGCTCCATGTTGAGATGCTTTTAAAAAAAGGGTATGTAGCGACACAGCCAAACCATGTTTATTATTGAGAGTTCTGAAAAATTTAAGGGTGAAAGAATTGATCAAATTTGTATGATAAAGATAGAAGATATGATCATTTGAAGCTTCTATTGAAACGGATATGGAAGCCGCCATTTTGAGGGCTATGACATCACAGTTCTAAATGACCATATATGGAATATTTATAAATATGAAAATTTACTGATTTATAGAGAAAAAAATGACGGCAACTGTATGAAAAATATATATACTTATAATTAATGACAATAATGCTTTATATGACCAGTAAAAGAGTTTTCATTCATTTGCAGTGATTTTCTTTGCTTTAAATGATATTTATCTATATTCCAAATATGGTAATTTGGAACTATGATGTCATAGCTCCCCTGCCCGTTTTAGAACAACCTTCAAATGGTCATATCTATTTTGTTTATCATCTGATTTGGATACTTCTTTCACATTTTGTGAAGTTGTTCAGAACTCTCAATAACAGAGCTTGTATGGCTGTGTCGCTACATTCTCTATAAAGGTAAAGAGACTATATATAGTACTTGGAAATGGTTGCCTAATTTACACCACACTCAAAGTTTCACTAGAAAAATAAGGTATTGCAACAAAAATTCATACTTCAAACTCTTCCTCAGATATGTAAAAATATATTGTGTAATGATTTGATTGCAAAGTTCAGTTTATATGTTATAGGAAGGTTTATATGTTATAGGAAGGTTTATATGTGGTTTATATGTTATAGGAAGGTTTATATGTTATATGTTATAGGAAGGTTTATATGTTATAGGAAGGTTTATATGTTATATGTTATAGGAAGGTTTATATGTTATAGGAAGGTTTATATGTTATAGGAAGGTTTATGATATAGGAAGGTTTATATGTGGTTTATATGTTATAGAAGGTTTATATGTTATAGGAGGGTTTATATGTTATAGGAAGGTTTATATGTTATAGGAAGGTTTATATGTTATAGGAAAGTTTATATGTTATAGAAGGTTTATATGTTATAGGAAGGTTTATATGTGGTTTATATGTTATAGGAAGGTTTATATGTTACAGGAAGGTTTATATGTGGTTTATATGTGGTTTATATTTTATAGGAAGGTTTGTATGTTATAGGAAGGTTTATATGTTATAGGAAGGTTTATATGTTATAGGAAGGTTTATATGTGGTTTATATGTTATAGGAAGGTTTATATGTTATAGGAAGGTTTATATGTGGTTTATATGTGGTTTATATTTTATAGGAAGGTTTGTATGTTATAGGAAGTTTTATATGTTATAGGAAGGTTTATATGTTATAGGAAGGTTTATATGTGGTTTATATGTGGTTTATATTTTATAGGAAGGTTTGTATGTTATAGGAAGGTTTATATGTTATAGGAAGGTTTGTATGTTATAGGAAGGTTTATATGTGGTTTATATGTTATAGGAAGGTTTATATGTTATAGGAAGGTTTATATGTTATAGGATAGGAAGCTTTATATGTTATAGGAAGGTTTATATGTTATAGAGGTTTATATGTTATAGGAAGGTTTATATGTTATAGGAAGGTTTCACTAGATTTGATTTGAAGATTTGTGTCAATAAGATCTTAGACGAGTTTGAGAATGAGCAGCCCCGTGTGGTTCCCGGGGGCCCCGTTTGGTCACGGGGCAAAGAATAGGGCCACTGCAGATCCCTTTGGAGGGGTAGGCAGATGGGTAGAATCCCCGCAAATTCATGTTAATTTTATCATTTTTTGTTCATGTTCATTAAAGGTCTTCATCATGATCCCTGCATTGTTTCAGGTGCCATCTCGCTCACATCAAAAGAGCAGTGGCAGAAAAACAATAAACGTGGCTCCAGCGTAAATGGAGTTTCTACGATAGAATTTGCAGCAACTCTGCAGTTCAGGTGAGACGGTTCTAGGCCCATTTTCCATATTTTATCTCGATGTACATAGAGGATGAGCCTGGCATGTTCATGCCTGTTAGGCGCCATATAACCTTTCATGTGTTGGTCCGCCTTAAAACCCAATTCAATTCAATTCAATTGAGAATGAGCAAAATTGACACATTTATTACAGAGTCTTTGCCCTTGATATTTGAAAAATGAGCACATTTCAGCTTGATAACACGATAAATTATTTTGGATTTTTACCAAATGTAATAAACTGAAATCCAGACATTGTTGGCAAAGATTACTTGGGTATCATTCCTGTCTGTATGTTATTTTGTATTTTTTTACCCTTATCCTGCTTAGGGCCAGTACAGTAGCCATTGCGTCCATTGTAAACCCTGATCAGCTTGCGAGTAACTCGCAGGCTGATCAGGGTTTACAATGTCTGGCTGCTCATCAGTCATTTCTCCAAACTCCCCTTTATAACATAAATGGATTGGTCTAAATTTAAAGAAAGGACAGTCCATTATAGATTCATAGCGGTCTAAGGGTTAAGTATACAGTTACAATAGTTCCGTGTTCATCCCTCGATGTGTTGATGTCCTTTAGACAATGTCATTCACTTGTCGCAGATGCTGTATGGAAGCAGGAAGAGAATGAGAATAAATTCTTCCAACATCGAGATCATCTGATTGGTCTGCTGGAGAGACTGGACATTATAGCCAAACCTCGAACATTCAGTGAGGATTTGTCGTATACAAAGGTTAGTCATTCCTCCCACATTCTTCAGATTTGTCATGTACAACAGTTAGGCAAACATCCCACATCCACGAGGATTTGTTGTTTACAAAGGTTAGTCAAATCTCAGACATTCACCGAGGATTTGTCATGTACAAAGTTTAGTCCTCACACATTCACTGCAGATTTGTCGTGTACAAAGGTTAGTCAATCCTCCCACATTCACCGAGGATTTGTCGTGTATAAAGGTTAGTCGATCCTCCCACATTCACTGCAGATTTGTCGTGTACAAAGGTTAGTCAATCATCCCACATTCACCGAGGATTTGTCGTGTATAAAGGTTAGTCGATCCTCCCACATTCACTGCAGATTTGTTGTGCATAAAGGTTAGTCAAACTTTGCACATGTTTTAGTTTATGTTTTAATAAGTATATTCTACCTTTAATCAGTCTATGTTTGAAAGAAGGATCATTGTGTCTTAAAATCATCACACATATTTTCTATTTTAAACTTGCAGGTTGAGAACTACTTCTTTGCCCCATGCGTTCTAAAAGATAAACCACCGTCGACCGTTCTTACCTCAAGCCAATTAAACTGCTCAGTCACAACCACCAAATTGTGTTTCACTGTGTCAACAAAATTTATTCCTGCCGCAATATTCAACAGACTGTTGGCCTCATGTCTCACACAGTGGCCGATAGCGACTCAAACTGAGAAAAGTCAAATTTACTGCGGCTGCGGCATTTTTGACGTCGATCAAGTGCACCGATTAACTCTCTACTTTAATCAGAATATCATCCACCTATGGGTGACAAAATATGGCCTAAAACATCCAGAGCCGAGTATAGATGTTTGTACTCGTGTGCGAGAATTTATCGAAAACACTTTAAAGCGAATAAATGGACAGCTGTGTCAATCTAGTGAGATTGAAATATACTTAAAATGTCCGCACGTGGATGCGGAGAGCAGCCGAGGTTTGCTAAAATTAGACGATTTCTTTGAAAGTGATGAGGTACCCTGTCATGACTGTGCATACACGCACGTGTTAACAGCGTCGGAAATGTTACAGTTCTGGTACGAGAAAAATGAGAGCCAGGTTGATGATGAAGGTAGGAACGTTTCACAATGCCTCTTGTTTGTTTGTAGAGAAGTTTAAAAAGAGAAGAGAAAAAAATGTGTTAAGTAACATCGTAAAAATAACAATCACACCAACCTTATGTCTATTGTTATGGGTACAACATAATGAGAAAGGAAGTGCAAAACCAGTAAAAACAATTTTTAAAATTCGTTTTATTTCGTGGGCATCAAATTTTGAGGTTCTTTCCAAAAAGACAATTTCGAGGGGACATAAATTCGCGCATTTCTGATTTTTGAAAAGAAAAAAAATTAAATTTGTCCGTGATAGCCTAGCAATAAAACGTCCGGCAGACCTGTCTGGCGATTACATCACACATTTCCTTCTCACATGTCAAATTGCCCAATTAACCATGGGTCATTAAACTCTAAACACATCCAATTAACGGAGGTTTATTTCTGACACCATTGCTCAACCTTGCTGATTGTTTCCTGTTTATTCTGGTAATCGGTCATGCATACGATGCACGTATGACTGGTTATTGATTTGTTACTCAGTTTTTATCTCGACCAATACCGCTCGAGTCATTGAAAAAATACAAAATTCGATAGCTGCTTTTTCTTGTTTTTAAAAGAAACACTTAAGTCTTTAGCTCTACTGATCAATGATCAGCAGAGCTTTCGCCGTGGTGCGGTGTCCGTCGTCTGTCTGTCCGTCCGTAATTTTATTTTTGTAGCGACTACTCATCTGAAACTACTGGATGGATTTTCATGAAACTTTACAGGAATGTTGCCCATGATGTCTAGTTGATCCTAGCAAAATTTCAGGTCGGCCGGAAATTCAAGATGGCCGCCACGGCTAAAAACAGGTTTTAAAAAACAAGTTTGTAGCGACTACTTCTTGAAATCTATATGGGACTTTTTCTAAATCATCAGCATGACATGATGTTGATCTTTGTTGAAAGTTATTCTGATACGACATTAAACATGGCCGCCAGCAGCCATTTTTGTTTACATAGAGTATTATAATAAAAACTTGTAGCGACTACTCTTCTGAAACCACTTGCCGAATTTTCATGAAACTTCATAGGAATGTTGCTCTTGCTGTCTAGTTGATCCTAGCAAAATTTGAGGCTGTCCTGAAATTCAAGATGGCCACCACAGCTAAAAATGGATTTAAGGAAAACAAATTTGTAGCGACTACTTCCTGAAAACTATAAGGGATATTGATATGGGACTTTATCTAAAATGATCAGCACGACTATTCCTCTGAAACTACTTTACAGGTTTTCTTCACAGGAATATTGCACTTGATGTGTAGTTGATACTAGCAAAATCTCAGGTCTGCCAGGAATTCAAGATGGCCACCACGGCTAAAAATAGATTTTAAAAAAAGTTTGTAGCATCTACTTCTTGAAAACTATAAGGGATATTGATATGGGACTTTCTCTAAAATGATCAGCATGAGATGATGTTGGTCCTTTTTGAAAATCATTTTGATTCGTCATTAAACATGGCTGCAGCGGCCATCTTTGTTTACATAGAGTTATATAGTAAAAGCTTGAAGCGACGACTCTTCTCAAACTAGTTGAAGTATTTTCATAAAACTTATCAGAAATGTTTGCTCTTGATGTCTAGTTGATCCTAGCAAAATTTCAGGTTGTCCAGAAATTAAAGATGGCCACCATGGCTGAAAATAGATTTTTAAAACACAAATTTGTAACAACTACTTCTTGAAAACTATAAGTGATATTGATATGGGAATTCTTCTAAAATGATCAGCATGACATGACGTTGGTCCTTGTTGAAAATTTGATTCGACATTAAACATGGCTGCAGCGGCGATATTTGTTTACATAGAGTTCAATAGAAAAAACTTTGACTGTCTGTCCGTATTTTCTTTTTTGTAGCAATTGCTCCTCTGAAACTACTTCACAGGTTTTCATGAAACTTCACAGGAATGCTGATCTAGCTATCAAAACTTATCAGTAGAGCTTCAAGGTCATTGACCCCTTGTTTTTCTTTATTTTCAAAATAAATATTTAATAAATACAAAAACCTTTTTCACCAGGGAATATAATCAATTCGGTTATAAAATAGCATGAATGTGAGATTCACGGCTTTAACTGGCCAGACCAAACCCCAAAACTGGAGCATCTAATTAGTAGTTACCAATTCATAATTCATTTCACGTATATTCAGTCACGAGTATTTTAAGAACCCATGAATAAACCATATTTTTAATCAGATAATATACATTATTATATGAGCTGAACACCTGGATAGAGTTTGGATGAACAATTTTGTAGTGTGACTTTGCCGTTATTTGGCGGGTTAGTTCTTTAACTTTAAGTTATACCACTAATGGGTTACCGAAAATAGAACTGCGTTATTACACAGGTCGAAAATAATGCAAAATATTGTTTTATTATCTTTGCAGATCCTTCTCACTCTTGCTTATTGTTTCAAACTCTGGAGAGGGTGCCAAATGATCAAGAAATAGCCAAGATGTCGAGAAAAATTGGAAAGGAGTACCACCAACTGGCTCTGGAGCTGGGCCTTGATCAAGCAGTAACTGAGCAAATCGTGATTGAAAATCATCTTGTGGCAGATCGAGTTGTACATATTTTGCAGAACTGGAAAAGTAAACGGACGAGAAAAGCAACGTTTAGAGAACTTGAAAGGGCAATGCAGGAAGTGAACATTGACGCCAGACACGTGTTTGAAGATATACAGTGAAAGTGTTCGGGATCAGAATCACTAACCACTGATTGAAATGATAGTCAATAGTTTTATGTCCCGTGCTTTGCATGTTTGATTATTGTAAACACTGTCCCGTGCTTCACATGTATTAATTCGATGATTCTTTTCAGAAACTTTGCTACCTTAGATTTTTTTCAAACAGTTGAAACAGTGCCAAATAAAAACATATTTGAAAAGATAAATTGCTATGGTGTCAAAGGTCAAATCATCAGATGGCTTCATGTTTCAAACAGGATGATGCACATAGTTTGTGACGTGAACCATTGATAACTGTGTTCATAAACAGGATGATGCACGTAGTTCGTGACGTGAACCATTAATAACTGTGTTCATAAACAGGATGATGCACATAGTTCGTGACGTGAACCATTAATAACTGTGTTCATAAACAGGATGATGCACGTAGGTCATGACATGAACCATTAATAACTGAGTTCATAAACAGGATGATTCACGTAGTTTGTGACGTGAACCATTAATATGTGTGTTCATAAACAGGATGATGCACGTAGTCCGTGACGTGAACCATTATATAAATATCACATCCCATGGAGGGTGATAGAACATATTGTCAACCCGAGATTGGTAATGTCCACCGAGGCTTTAGCCGAGGTGGACATTACCACATCGAGGGTTGACAATATGTTCTATCACCCTCCATGGGATGTGATATTTATTTTATTATACCAAACATCAAAATTCATTTAATCAGCAATTATTTTTTATTAACAATAATAAAGAACTTGAAACAAATTTTTGACAAATATATATATATATTTTTTAATTTCTTATTGTTACATGTGAACCTTATAAAATGTAAGTCCAGCTAGATCAGCCATAAATGTATATTTTCCATTCATATACCAAACATCAAAATTCATTTAATCAGCTCAAAAAAAAAAATAACAACAATAAAGAACTTGAAACAACTTTCTGACAACAATTTTAGATTTTTTAAAAATTTCTAATTGTTATGTGTGAACCTTATAAATGTAAGTCAAGCTATATCAGCAGCCATTAATGTCTACTTCCCATTGAAATGGAAATGCACTGTACAGTTTTGCATATGCGGGGTTACATTATAATAACCATGACTTGCACCTTGGTTAGGAAAGTTAATTATCTGTGGCGACAAATTGTTCACTTGTGAGACTGTGTTGGATGCTGTCAAAACAGGTCCACTGTTGCTAGATTGGAGAGCTGGTGGATTGAGAGCTCCAACATTAATATCTGTGAGCTCATTGTTGTTTGATAAGGTAGGCACTGTGTTAGGTGTTGTCAAAAAAGGTCCACTGTTGCTAGGTTCAAGAGCTGGTGGATTGAGAGTTCCAACATTAATATCCATAAACTGAGTGTCTGCCGAGAAGATGCGATCGAGATCTTCCACTGACAACTCGGGGTATTGGGTTGTACTTCTAGCTGCAGTAGCTACACTAGCAGTCTCTGTCTGGCATACCAATGTGTTATTTAAGGCATCAGACATCTGTCTCTGGGTAGACTCTGTGAGTCTGCAAGCATAGCTCTTCACCGACTGTTCGGACTTGTGCCCAGATGCTCTAATAATATGTCTAGCTTCAAACCCTGCCCTGTCTAGAGCCGATATGGAGGTGGCTCTAATACAGTGGTTTGTATACCGGTCTGATATGCCTGCCACAGATGATATTGTAGCCATCATTTTACCTAGAGTGTTTTTACCAAGGGGACAGTTGCAATACCAGTTGTCGTCAGTTGAATTGAAGCTGTCATGTGATCTTTGCCACAAATCATCACAGTCAGGGTGAAGCCTATGTATATAGTCCTTGAAACTTTTTACAGGACACATCTCTGATCCAGGCTGAGCGTACATCCTTGCTTCACCTATGGTGTCGTCTGGGGTAGCACCATAACTGCAATGTATACGGATGAAAACAATAAAATATATAAATGACAGTGAATTTATTATGACTCTTAAAATTAGCTAAATTTTTGTATTAAAATGACAACATTCATACATGTTTTGTACAATTATAAGGTATATCTACACAACTCTCTTAATGTTGCATTATTAAAAGTATTTCTTAAAGCATATAGTAAATCTAATTTGAAATTGCCAACATTTTATTGTGAGATGTGATTATGCTTAGTTTTTTATTTAAATAACAATTAAACATACCCATGGTTTTTGTCGGCCTCATCAATAACTTGTCTGACATATTCCCGTCCGGATGAATCTGTCTGTACAGCAAAGGTAGACTTCCTCATTTGCCTCAAGTTCTCCCGTCCCCTCCGACACAGATGAAACATGATGTCAAACCATACCTTAAATATAAATATCAGAAAATATGCTAAGAATATGTTACAGAAAGGAATGTAAATACTGAATTTTAGTGTGAATGACTCAACTGGGATTTCTATATTCTAACATGACGTTGTTTTTCTTACATTTTTGCTACAAAATACACATAATTGTAATGTTAGAATAAAATATAATTTTTTTTAGTATAGCTTTCTGTAGAATTAACAACTATCATCGTTTAGATGTGTGTAATTCTGACCAATCGGGCTAACGCCCTTGTGGCCAAATTACTGCGCATCAAAACTCCGACTGTTGTTTATAAATTATATATTTGTAAAATCCTAGCCACAATAGAGAAACTAACATGTCTGGCCTCTAGGATTCTGGACATTTGATATGTGCCTAAAGTCACTAAATATTTAAATAAGTAGATCTAAATACGCAAATGAATTTTTCACAGTAAAACTTACCTTGTTCTGTAGGCCTACTGGGGTGGCACAATTGAACGCAAGGTTGTCGGGCTGCATAAGACGTTTCAAGTCTTCTGGCGATATCTCCTTTTTGTGTTCAACCGACCCTTTTCCTTTCTTCTGTAGATCAGTCAACTTGGCCTTGAAAGTCTTCCTAGAGGACTCAAATGCAATATCTGTAGATATGTCCACGTTACAGTTCTCCTTTAAATATCTGCTTAATCCATATTTCATGTTGTGAAGAGTCGACTTTTTCATCTCCTCTCCCTTAACAGTTCTCATAGAGGCAAAAAACAGCCGAAGTTTATTGTCCAGCATGTATTTTGGTAACTGTTCAAACTGCGCATTCTCTGCACCTAAAAAATCACGGAAAATCCGCACACTGCGATCTATTGTACGTTTGGTGCTTAATGAGTCCTTAGAACAATCCAGCCGAGAAAGATCCTCTTCTGAAATTGTTGCAAATCGCGACATTTCTTGTTCAATGTTGTTGTTTTGATAAATCTGACAGCAAAATGTCGTTTGGTAAATAATTGCAAGCGCTTAATGACGTCATTCACGCTTTTTAATAAGCGCTCACTGACATAGACTAGATTTTATACCATAGTTACCTCCCTTGAACTGGGAAACCACCGTTCTATTTTTAGCACTTGAGGAAACCACCGTTCTTTTTTTAGAAGCACGAGATAATGTTTCATGCCATGAAACATTACCATGAAACATTACCAATTGTTGACTGATGGGGAAATTACATAGAGTATTTTGAGTGAGGTATAATAATACCAATTGTTGACTGATCGGGAATGGGGAAATTACATAGAGAATTTTGAGTGAGGTATAATAATAATAACTGTGTTCATAAACAGGATGATGCACGTAGTTCGTGACTTGAACCATTAATAACTGTGTTCATAACCAGGATGATGCACGTAGTTCATGACGTGAACCATTAATAACTGTGTTCATAAACAGGATGATGCACGTAGTTCGTGACGTGAACCATTAATAACTGTGTTCATAAACAGGATGATGCACGTTTGTGATGTGAACCATTAATAACTGTGTTCATAAACAGGATGATGCACATTGTTCATGACATGAACCATTAATAACTGTGTTCATAAACAGGATGATGCACGTAGTTCATGACGTGAACCATTGATAACTGTGATCATTAACAGGATGATGCACGTAGTTTGTGGCGTGAACCATTAATAACTGTGTTCATAAACAGCATGATGCACGTAGTTCGTGACGTGAACCATTGATAACTGTGTTCATAAACAGGATGATGCACATAGTTCGTGATGAGAACCATTGATAACTATGTTCATAAACAGGATGATGCACGTAGTTCGTGACGTGAACGATTGATAACTGTGTTCATAAACAGGATGATGCATGTAGTTTGTGACGTGAACCATTAATAACTGTGTTAATAAACAGGATTATGCGCGTAGTTCATGACGTGAACCATTAATAACTGTGTTAATAAACAGGATGATGCACGTAGTTTGTCACGTGAACCATTAATAACTGTTCATAAACAGGATGATGCACGTAGTTTGTGACGTGAACCATTAATAACTGTT
The DNA here is from genome assembly GCA_037043455.1 of Cyrtodaria siliqua. Classification (NCBI taxonomy): domain Eukaryota; kingdom Metazoa; phylum Mollusca; class Bivalvia; order Adapedonta; family Hiatellidae; genus Cyrtodaria; species Cyrtodaria siliqua. The sequence goes on along the minus strand of JAWPHD010005662.1, from coordinate 132,392 downwards.
CATAAACAGGATGATGCACGTAGTTCGTAACGTGAACCATTGATAACTGTGTTCATAAAAATGATCTTTAATATTTAATCCAAGGACATGTATATATTTTTAGCTCGACTGATCAGAGATCAGCAGAGCTTATGCCGTGGTGCGGCGTCCGTCGTCCATCTGTCCGTCTGTCCGTAAACTTTTATTTGTAGCGACATCTCCTCTGAAACTACTGGATGGATATTCATGAAACTTTACAGACTTGTTGCCCATAAAGTCTAGTTTATCCTAGCAAAAATTCATGTTGATGTGAAATCCAAGATGGCCGCCAAAGCTAAAAAAGAGTTTTAAAATACAAGTTTGTAGCAACTACTTCTTGAAAACTCTAAGTGATATTGATATGGGACTTTTTCTAAAATGATCAGCATATCATGATGTTGGTCCTTGTCAAAAATCGTTTTGATTCAACGTTAAACATGGCTGCCAGCAGCCATCTTTGTTTACATAGAGTTATATAGTAAAAACTTGTAGCGACTACTCCTCTGAAACTACTTGGCAGATTTTCATGAAACTTTACAGGAATGTTTCTCTTGATGTCTAATTGATCCTAGCAAAATTTCAGATCTGCCAGAAATTCAAGATGGCCGTCAAAGCTAAAAATAGATTTGTAAAAACTAAGTTTGTAGCGACTACTTCTTGAAAACTATAAGTGATATTGATATGGGACTTTTTCTAAAATAATCAGTATGACATGATGTTGATCCAAATCGAACATTATTTTGATTCGACGTTAAACATGGCTGCCAGTGGCCATCTTTGGTTACATAGAGTTATATAGTAAAAACTTGTAGCGACTACTCCTCTGAAACTACTTGGCGGATGTTCATGAAACTTCACAGGAATGTTGCTCTTGATGTCTAATTGATCATAGCAAAATTTCAGGTCGGCCTGAAATTCAAGATGGCCACCACGGCTAAAAATAGATTTTTAAAAAATAAGTTTGTAGCGACTACTTCTTGAAAACTATAAGTGATATTGATATGTGTCTTTTCCTAAAATGATCAGTATGACATGATGTTGATCCTTGTCAAAAATTATTTTGATTCGACGTTAAACATGGCTGCCAGCAGCCATCTTTGTTTACATAGAGTTATATAATGAAAACTTGTAGCGACTACTCCTCTGAAACTACTTGATGGATTTTCATGAAACTTCACACGAATGTTGCTCTTGATGTCTTATTGATCCTGGCAAAACTTCAGGTTGGCCGGATATTCAAGATGGCTGCCACGGCTAAAAATAGATTTTCAAAAAACAAGTTTATGGCGACTTCTTCAAAACAATAAGAGATATTGATATGGGACTTTTTCTAAAATGATCAGCATGTCATGATGTTGGTCCTTGTCAAAAATCGTTTTGATTCAATGTTAAACATGGCTGTCATTGGCCATCTTTGTTTACATAGAGTTATCTACTAAATATTTGTAACGACTTCTCCTCTGTAACTACTCGATGGATTTTCATGAAACTTTACAGGAATGTTGCTCTTGATGTCTAATTGATCCTAGAAAAATTTCAGGTCGGCCGGAAATTCAAGATGGCCGCCATGGCTAAAAATAGATTTTCAAATTCAAGTTTGTAGCGACTACTTCTTGAAAACTATAAGTGATATTGATATGGGACTTTTTCTGAAATGATCAGTATGACATGATGTTGATCCTTGTCAAAAATTATTTTGATTTGACATTAAACATGGCCGCCAGCGGCCATCTTTGTTTACATAAGAGTTATATAATGAAAACTTGTAGCGACTACTCCTATGGAACTACTTGATGGATTTTCATGAAACTTCACAGGAATGTTGACCTAGCTATCAAAAATCTATCAGTAGAGCTTCAAGGTCATTGACCTCTTGTTTATTTTTGTTTTACATATTATACCCTGCGGGGAGGAACCTCAAGTCAAGTTACTGGCAATTGTATTTTCTCTAAGCTGTAGCTCATAATGTATATATAAAGGAGGGGGTGGGGTTGGGGTGGGGGAGTATTAGAAGGGGAGCGTTTATACGGGGATATACGGTAAATGTTCTGGTAACTAGTGTAATTATGCCATACCTACTGTTACTTCCAACGGTATTCCAGAGGACGTAATCAACGGATATCAAAATATGCTGTGTTCATTAAAGGGGATAAATCAGGCTTTTTGTGAGCGTCTAGGAGTTCCATTTAAAATTGATATATAATGATATTTTCTATTATGAATGGCTTAACCATAATGAATTAATGACCGGTATTTACAAGGAAATTCATATATGCTATCCTAGGTTTATATGTACCTTGGCTAATTTAAGCATTTTTGGCCGATTCCTGAGCAACGTGATTTTTTATATATTTTCATTGATTTGAGTTAATATCATGAATTTGAACATTGTTGCAATTTTAGTTTCTTCTAGAAAAATATTGATTTAATCCCTTTAAAATGTTTTATACATGTACATGTTATAATATATAATGTATTGATATTTTTAGGTCTACTGGTAGATTTGGTTTAAATTGTGCCATGCAAGAATAATCACTGTTAAAGTATATTTTACATTAGTTTAATTTTCTGCTATTTCTAAAGTCTTCCTGAAGACATAATCAATTTCAGTGCTTAATATTTGTTTTTAAATATAATCAAATCACTTAATTTTTTCGATCATTTGCTCACTGGCTTGTTCAATCGTTAGATCGTGCATGCATTCACATTCATTCATTTCATTTCATTTCGCATTCATTCTTACATGAATTGATTGATTGAATTGGATTTTATAGTCGCACCAACAGCTAAGGTCATATGGCGACTTTCCAGCTTCCATTGGTGGAGGAAGACTCCAGGTGCCCCTCCGGGCAATTTTCGTGCACGGGCGGGCACCTGGGTAGAACCACCGACGTTCCGCAAGCCAGCTGGATAGCTTCCTCACATAAAGATTCCTAGGCCCCTGAGGGATCGAACCTACAGCGGTGAGGGGCAAGTGATTTCAATTCAGAGACGTTAACCACTCGGCCACGGACGCCCCCTCATTCTTACATGAAAACTCAATTCTGTTTCCTTTTCTAATACATCCATACTATTAGTCTAGTTTGAAATATCGTGTTTAAATCTATAACACTAATGTTTTACTGGACTCTAAAACGCATGACCTAAGAAGGCGCGAAGATTGGTTGACATCATAACTCCTATCCAGGTAGGAAATGACCATCCGTCCCACCTCTTCTTTCTATCCAGGTTGGAAATGACCATCTATCCCACCTCTTCTTTCTATCCAGGTAGGAAATGACCATCCGTCCCACCTTATCTTTCTATCCAGGTTGGAAATGACCATCCGTCCCAGCTTTTCTTTCTATCCAGGTTGGAAATGATCGTCTATCCCACTTGGAAATGACCATCCATTCCACATCTCTTCTTCCAGGTTACCCTCATCTAACACTGGATGGGTCACCAATACCAGTAGTGGATGAGACAAAATTCCTTGGTCTTATTAACGACCGTAAATTAACGTTTATACCACACATTAAATACTTGAAAGCCAAATGCCTTAAAGCTCTTAACTTACTTAAAGTTGTTGCAAACACTAATTGGGGAGCAGATCGAAAAGTCCTCTTGCGACTTTACAGATCTCTTATCAGATCCAAGCTGGACTACAGCTCGATAGTATATGGATCGACTCGCAAGTCATACTTGCAGATGCTCGACCCTATACATAATCAAGGATTACGACTCGCCTTAGGTGCCTTTCGTACATCACCAGCCGAAAGTCTATATGTTGAAGCTAATGAACCATCACTGTCTCATAGACGGGACAAATTAGCTCTTCAATACGCCATTAAATTAAAGTCTTAACCCTTCAAACCCAACTTTCGATAATGTTTTTAATCCTAGTTGTGAACCTCTTTTTGATCGAAAACCGAAGGCCATTCCACCATTTGGTCTTCGTATTAAACCAAAATTAAGAGACACTGAAATCGACCTAAATTTGATTGCCAAGTACAAAGTACCACAAACACCAACAATTATTTTTGATCTTTGTAATAATAACAAATCAAGTACAGACCCTACTGTCTTTCAAAGCAAATTTAATGAAATTAAATCGAAATACAGTAACTTTCAACATATATACACAGATGGCTCTAAAGATGGAGATAAGGTAGCTGCAGTCACAAACACAGCATAAAGAGCCGCCTGCCTGACAAGGCCTCTATCTTTTCAGCTGAACTTAAGGCAATTGAACTTGCCTTAAATTATATTCAGGAATCTGATGATGACCATTTTGTAATCTTTTCTGATTCCCTTTCATCTCTTCAAGCACTGGGTAATATGAAACATGATAACCCAGTTGTGCTTCAACTTTTAGAAAAGTACAATTCTCTTATAATTGATAATGTCATTATTTTCTGCTGGCTTCCAAGCCATGTAGGAATACGTGGTAATGATAGAGCTGATAGTGCTGCTAAGGCAGCATTAGATTTACATATATCTAATACCAAATTACCTTATACTGATTTTAAAAGTTGTATTAACACATATATTTGTAACTCTTGGCAAACTGCTTGGGATTTGTCAGTTAACATTAAACTCCATTCAATTAAACCGTTACTCGGAGAATGGCGTTCTTCTAGTAGACCCATTCGTCGAGAGGAAGTTGTCCTAGCCCGGTGCTGAATAGGGCGTTATACTCATTCATATTTATTACAAGGTGAGCAATTACCAGAATGTATACCCTGCTTTGCACCGTTAACGGTCAAACACATCTTATTGGAATGTGTAGACTTTGATCCTATGCGTCAAAGGTACTACAATGTTAATACTATGAAAGAGTTATTTGATACTGTAGATTTTAGTCTTGTTTTAGATTTCCTAAAAGAGATCAGACTATATAAATCATTATAATGTGTTCTTATATATATTTACTTGTTTATATACCCATTTTCGGGCATTTGTTGATTTACATTACTACCATATCATCCCTTACTTGTAAATAGTTATATCTTTATACATTTACATTAATTTTTAATTAATCCTTCATTTCATCATCATTCCTCAGTTTTTGCGCACAATATAACCTATTTATGTGTCAACATGCCATAAAACACCATTCATTCATTCATTCTTCCAGGTAGGAATAAAGAGGAAGTATCACCAGCTGAATCAATACCATTATCATCACTCACTATATCATCATGATCACCACCATCATGATCACCATCATCATCACCATCATTATCATCACCATCATCATCATCATGATCACCACCATCATCATCATCACCATCATCATCACCACCATCATCATCACCATCATCTTCATCATCATCACCACCATCATCATCATTACCATCATCATCACCACCATCACCATCGTCATCATCACCATCATCACCACCACCATCATCATTATCACCACCATCATCATCATTATCATCACCACCATCATCATTATCATCAACATCATCATCATCACCACCATCATCATCATTACCATCATCATCACCACCATCACCATCGTCATCATCACCATCATCACCACCACCATCATCATTATCACCACCATCATCATCATTATCATCACCACCATCATCATTATCATCAACATCATCATCATCACCCCCACCATCATCATCATCATTACCATCTTCATTCTCATCATCATTATATTCATCATCACCGTCATCATCATCATCATCACCATCATCACCCCTACCATCATTATTATCACCACCATCATCATCATCATTACCATCTTCATTCTCATCATCATTATATTCATCATCACCGTCATCATCATCATCATCACCATCATCACCACCACATCATCATCATCATCATCCATGACAAAATCAAGCCAAATTTCTTTCCTGGTAGAACTAGAAAAACAGGTTTTACTTTATTTTATTTTTAAACAGGTGAAGTGATGTTTGCTCAGAGCACTTGTTTGTTTTAATGCATTTATTCTGTATATGGCAGGCTTTCTACCGTTCCTACTTTTTCCTACTTTTTTAACAGCCTCCTACTTTTTCCTACTTTTTTAACAGCCTCCTACTTTTTCCTACTTTTTTAACAGCCTCCTACTTTTTCCTACTTTTTTAACAGCCTCCTACTTTTTCCTACTTTTTTAACAGCCTCCTACTTTTTCCTACTTTTTTAACAGCCTCCTACTTTTTCCTACTTTTTTAACAGCCTCCTACTTTTTCCTACTTTTTTAACAGCCTCCTACTTTTTCCTACTTTTTTAACAGCCTCCTACTTTTTCCTACTTTTTTAACAGCCTCCTACTTTTTCCTACTTTTTTAACAGCCTCCTACTTTTTCCTACTTTTTTAACAGCCTCCTACTTTTTCCTACTTTTTTAACAGCCTCCTACTTTTTCCTACTTTTTTAACAGCCTCCTACTTTTTCCTACTTTTTCATGAAAACCTCCTACTATTCCTACTTTTTGAGAATTGTTTTACATGAAAATTAGAAAAATGCCTGTTTTGTTAGTTTATTTGCAGCATAAGAGCAAATGATGTCCAACTGACAGGTTTCTGTTGATGAAAGCTGTTCCAAAGATGTCCCTCACTGGTTTACATCATTTGTCATAAAGGTTGAGGGACTTTGGTGGCAACATATTTCAACAACAGAAACTTGTCAAGCAAAGAGAAAATACATAGATGTATCAGTGTAAGAAATTGCATTATTAAAGACCAATCAAGGTAATATGTTTTAGCTTGTATATTCATCTCTGAGCTTATACTGAATGCACACACTAAACTTATATAACCAAGGGTTCTCAAAAAGAACCGGCCGCCGGCCGAAATGACCACTTCAAATGGCATTTGGGCCGGTTCAAAATCGTTCAAATTTTTTTTTTAAAAAAATTTAAAAATTCGGACAGTGACATGGATAGTATGTGTTATTGAACTTTGTAGAGATAATGGAAAGTATTTGTTGTTGAATTTTGTAGTTATGTGGATATGTGGTGTTCAGAATACAATTTTCAAATGGAAATGTGTTGTTGAGGTTTGGTAAATAAATATAATTGTCAACATACTGCACTACCTCTAAATACAGATATAACTACTGCACTGCAGTACTTGTATCTGCATATAGAGGAATATTGCTTATAAAATTGCACTTTAAAGTGTGATTTAAAAGGCATTCAAAATGCAGGAAATGACGTGCTCAATTTCAAAATTTTCCGGGGGAGAATCTTGCACCCCCCACACCTAGGCCTTTACTTTTTCAAAAAGGCCTGTTCAACCAAAAGTTATTGAGAACCCTGATAACCAAGATTTTTTCCTACTTTTTTCTACTTTTCTGTCTGGAAACCTCCTACTTTTTTGTCAGAGGCTGGTAGAAAGCCTGCATTGGTTTGGTTGGAATAAACATTGAGATGGCAGGGCCTTCGCCAGAATTTTTTTAAGGGTAAATGACATTTAGCGCGCGACGGGGGTTGGTGCGGGACAAGTCTCCCCTCCTGCATGTCAATTTTTTTCATATTTTAAAGTAAAATACGGGTTTTGGCATACACCTAAATACCTACCAGTCTGCCATAGATAGTATGTCCATTTCTTTCCTTTTTTTTCTTTTTTTTTTAATGATGATGCACTCTTCACTCAACTTTATAGATTATTTCATTTGCTGTTCTAGATTTTGTAAATACTTCATTATATATGTAGTGAAGTTAAACAGGAGTCATTATTGGAAACGCAAAGTGAATTTTATTTTTGTTGTTAAGCATCCAAAATAAGGACTAAATGGATTTAAGTCAACTTTTTACGCTCTCGCTGTCTTACAAGATCTACAATGTCTAAGTGATGTTTATTGCATGAAATCGTTAGTTTTTTACGAAAAAAAAAGTTAGGAAACGGTTATAAGTTTATTTAACGTTATAAAATTGATGTCTTTATTCATAATAATCGTTTTATTTTGAAACACGGAAGCAAATTCAAAACTGGAAGAAACCTAAATTATATAACCTGCAACCCCGAGGTTCTTATACTTTTATGTGAGATAATTTTCTCATCTTTATCTATTTAAAAAAGCGATAAAATGGATGGAGGCATGTCAATTCAATGCTACAATGAAATATAAGTAAATTATTTTCACATTTGATGCCGTAACATTTTGACAGGCATGGTACGCGTGGTTGAATTCTTGAATTAGACCCTTATCCGGAGGTAGTTAACACCTCTGCTCCTCTAATCCTTATGAAAACACTCCGGTCATGAGCTAAGGACGTAAGTTTGCCAGGAGTTTATGCCTCAAGGCGTTATTTAATCAGATATGTCATTATTAACACTGGGAAAATAAAAGTTTTGACCCACATTAAGGGATCGCGACACGGTTTTAAAGGTCAGATTAAGTAATGTCTTTTTCAAAAGGTAAGGGATCGCATTGCCGCTAGGCCATAGGCTGGTGTAGGCCCTGGATGGGCGTAGCTCATCAAGGTGTTTAAATCAACCAACTGGATGTTATTTGTTTTGTCGCATGTCCATTTCATATGTCTGCCATACTGTAACTTCTGATAACTGGTAGTTAGAGTACAACAGTCATTTTGTTATTTTCAGTTAAATGATTTACAACTGTGCAAATAAAAAGAAAATGTCAGCGCCCATACTACAAAAATGCTTTATCGTACTTCAATATTAGCATTTCCCATTTTAAATTTAAAATCCTAAATTTGTATTTAAATGGCAGCATATCCGTGAACAGTGGGATAGAGGTATGCCAGTTTGTTTTCATGAATTTGTGCCATAAATGTATTTTTATGTTGTACCAAATTGATTCATTTGTCATCGTAATTTTGAAAAATATTTTTAGCCAATATTTTATTAAATGTCTTGTTTTAGATTTGGAGTTTTCTATATGAGTGATTTTTAGGGCAAGTCAGATCTGATTTTATCATTTATTATATTTACTGCTGTTCAAGTCTATTGACATTTATTTTCCACTTGCTATATTTTATATTAAGGTATATTCTGACATTTTCATTATGAAGTTTTATGTCTCGAGTTGTGTTATAGGGTCCACTGTTTTGATATTTTGAATTTTGCAATGGAATATCAATGGTAAAATGGCCTCACAGTTTGTTTAATGTCAGTGCAATGTCAATGTCGACTTTTTCGATTTTTTTTAAATATCTCCCCTTAAAGAATTAAATGACACATCACACATTCACTTTCATATGAAGAACCTATACGGAATGCCATAATTATGTTAGGCAATTAAGCATAATTATGCCTTTCAACTTAGTTTCCCAATAAATGGACAATGCCTCAAAAGTCAAGCGTCTGCACTGATTGGCGGTGCTTCTTGTTGAGTTGTATAATAGTTACGGCCATTTTTTGGGCTAAAATGTGGTTCTATGGACCACCTATCATCCTTAATATGCAAAGTATACAACTGCATAGCATATGTTGGACTCATAATTGGAAGTGATAAAACAAAACTAGAAATATGTCCATGGGACATGGATGCCCCTGCAGAAAACAATCAGCAAAAAGCATAATATTTTGACGAAAAAGGTCCATAACTCTGGTAATAAATACACTGTCAATTTTGATGCTGAATTGATATGCACATCCTGTACAGTTTCGAAACAATCGGATGAAAACTGTGGGAGTAGATAGACGTACAAGATATTTTAATGTGAAATTTGATGAAATAAGGGCCGTAACTCTGGTAATACAAGGTCAATTTTGACGCTGAATTGATATGCACTTCTCGACATCATAGGTAAACATCCTGTAATTTTTTAAAAAAAAAACAATTGAAAAGGGAAGAAATACAAACTTTTCTGTGGGAAGAGATACAAACTTTTCTGGCTAACGCTATATAATTCTTCACCATTCCTTGGTGGGGCCATAATAACGCTCCCAGTTAAATGAATTATTACAAGGAGTTAAATCCTTAAATGGAATAGCGTTTTACCTGACGTTAACACATGTTAGGTCATACAATTGAGGCCTGCAACACAGATTAACCCTTAACCCCTACATTTATATAATGGACTGTTCTTTCTTTGAATTAAGACCATCGCTTTATTTGACAAAGGGGCATTTTGGGGAAAATGACTGATCAGCAGTCAGACATTGTAAACCCTTATCAGTCTGTGAGTTACTCGCAGGCTGTTCTGGGTTTACAGTGGACGCAAAGGCTGTTATAGTTGTGCTTAGCTGGTTAAGGGTTAAGATGAAATGAAGTTTCCTATGACACATGCAACTGCCACAGAGCAGACAGATAGAGGGTTGCTACCCAGTATAGAGGGTTGCTACAAAGTATAGAGGGTTGCTACCCAGTAAAGAGGGTTGCTACCCAGTATAGAGGGTTTCTACACAGTAAAGAGGGTTGCTACCCAGTATAGAGGGTGCTACCCAGTAAAGAGGGTTGCTACCCAGTATAGAGGGTCGCTACCCAGTATAGAGGGTGCTACCCAGTGTAGAGGGTTGCTACCCGGTATAGAGGGTGCTACCCAGTATAGAGGGTTGCTACCCAGTATAGAGGGTGCTACCCAGTATAGAGGGTTGCTACCCAGTATAGAGGGTTGCTGCCCAGTATAGAGGGTGCTACCCAGTATAGAGGGTTGCTGCCCGGTATAGAGGGTTGCTGCCCAGTAAGGAGGGTGCTGCCCAGTATAGAGGGTTGCTGCCCAGTAAAGAGGGTGCTGCCCAGTAAAGAGGGTGCTGCCCAGTAAAGAGTGTGCTACCCAGTATAGAGGGTTGCTACCCAGTACAGAGGGTGCTGCCCAGTAAAGAGGGTGCTACCCAGTATAGAGGGTTGCTGCCCAGTAAAGAGTGTTGCAGCTTCAGAACACAAATCCGAATCCACTTGTTAGCTCGAGTTTTCCAAGAAACACTTGCTATTCTACTCACCCAGACGTCGATGTTGCTCAACATTTTATGGTAAGCTCATATCTCAGAAAACCCAAACAGAATTCAGTGAAACGCATCACATGCATTCACTGACAGAAAAGAAACTCGTAGACACAGGTACCACAATTCTGTGTTTTGGGTCACCTGCGTAGGAATGCCGACATTTAGGGTTCACCCTGTTCATCGACATCCGTCGTCCGTCACAATTTGACCTACAACCTAACCTTGACCATGTTGACCTTTGTTCATGAAACTTTACACAGATCCTCATCTTACCTCAAGGAATGCCGTTACACGTCCAATAACTCTTGACTTTCATTTTGGCAGAGTTATGTGCCTTTTCATAAAACCTGCAACCCAGCCTAGCTCACGACTTGGTGAAATATTGACCTATGGTCATGAAACTTTATACAGTTAATCCTTATCAATTATCCCATGCAGAGTTGTGCCCCTTTTCATGAATTGAATTTTTTTTTAAAAATCTGCTTCATAATTCATGAAGGATTGCACTCCCCTAACTTTATAGATTGTCCTGAGCACATGGCAGGCAACAAGTGTTTTGTGGAACACCATCCTAGTTAAAAAATAAAAAAACTTGATTAGTCGATTATGCTGGCCTTGGACAGCTCTTGTTATATTTTAAGAACGTATATTAAAGTCTGTTGTTATTTATAGAAGCTTTATTTGTATTTTAAAAATGTATGTACTGTTTTATATACGTTTGTAAACTGTTGAAATAAAAATAGATAACCTAACTTGTTTGTTTTTATTTTTAAACATTTGCAGTCCTTTACGAAAAGTTGCGCAGCATACATTTCATCATTATGAAGCAAGCTAATAAGTTTTACATCCCGTTAACACATTAAATAATGTTTATCAACATTTTGGTTGGTCGTTGAAGGCAGTTTTTTATCTTGTGAAATACAAATTACACATCTTAATTGTAATGATAACTCCATCCTGTTCTAATGAATTAAAAGTAGCATGCGCCGAGTCATATTGGCTCCATAAAGTAAGATGTGATGAGTCATATTGGCTCCGTAAAGTAACATGTGCCAAGTCATATTGGCTCTGTAAAGTAACATGCGCCGAGTCATATTGGCTCCGTAAAGTATTATGCACAGAATCATACTGGCTCCATAAAGTAATATGTGCCGAGTCATATTGGCTCCGTAAAGTAACTGGTGCAAAGTCATATTGGCTCCGTAAAGTAAGATGCAGTCATACTGGCTCAATAAAGTAACATGCGTCGAGTCTTACTGGCTCCGCAAAGTAACGTGCCGAGTCATATTGGCTCCCTTAAGTAACATGCACCGAGTCATATTGGCTCCGTAAAATAACATGCGCAGAGTCATTTTGGCTCCGTAAAGTAAAATGTGCCGCGTCATACTGGCTCTGAAAGTAACATGCGCCGAGTCATACTGGCTCCGTAAAGTAACATGCCCCGATTCATAACATGCGCCGAGTCAAACTGGCTCCGTAAAGTAACATGCATCGAGTCTTACTGGCTCCATAAAGTAACATGCGCCGAGTCATGTTGGCTACGTAAAGTAACATGCGCTGAGTCATACTGGCTCCGTAAAGTAACATGTGCCGAGTAATACTGGCTCCGTAAAGTAACATGCACTGTCATACTGGCTCCGTAAAGTAACATGTGCCGAGTCATACTGGCTCCGTAAAGTAACATGCACTGTCATACTGGCTCCGTAAAGTAACAGGCGCCGAGTCATACTGGCTCCGTAAAGTAACATGTGCCGAGTCATACTGGCTCCGTAAAGTAACATGCAGTCATACTGGCTCCGTAAATTAACATGCGCGGAGTCAAACTGGCTCCGTAAAGTAACATGCGCTAATTTATAACATGCGCCAAGTCATACTGACTCCGTAAATTAACATGGACCAAGTCATACTGGCTCTGTAAAATAACATGCGCCGAGTCATACTAGCTCCGTAAAGTAACATTCCCCGATTCATAACATGCGCCGAGTCATATTGGCTCCGTAAATTAACATGCGCCGAGATATACTGGCTCCGTCAAGTAACATATGCTGATTCATAACATGCGTCGAGTCATTCTGGCTCCATAAAGTAAGATGTGCCGAGTCATATTGGCTCCGTAAAGTAACATGTGCCAAGTCATATTGGCTCCGTAAAGTAAGATGCACAGTCATACTGGCTCAATAAAGTAACATGCGTTGAGTCTTACTGGCTCTGCAAAGTAACGTACCGAGTCATATTGGCTCCCTGAAGTAACATGCACCGAGTCATATTGGCTCCGTAAAATAACATGCACCGAGTCATATTGGCTCCGTAAAGTAAGATGCACAGTCATACTGGCTCAATAAAGTAACATGCGTTGAGTCTTACTGGCTCTGCAAAGTAACGTGCCGAGTCATATTGGCTCCCTGAAGTAACATGTACCGATTCATACTGTCTCAGTAAAGTAACATGCACTGAATCATATTGGCTCTATAATGTGGCACCAACACAAGAAAGGTCATATGGCGCCAAACAGGGATGAACATGCCAGGCTCATCCTCCATTTACATCTAGATAAAAATATGGAGAATGGGCCTAGAACCTTCTAACCTGCTGAACTGCAGAATTGCTGCAAATACTATTGTAGACACTCCATTTACAATGGAGCCACGTTTCCACATTTGCATATCGGTGTCATGAAGAAGACCTATTGGCTCCGTAAAGTAACATGCGCCGAGTCATATTGGCTCCGTAAAGTAACATGCGCCGAGTCATACCGACTTCATAAAGTAACATGCGCCGAGTCATATTGGCTCCGTAAAGTAACATGTGCCGAGTCATACTGGCTCCGTAAAGTAACATGCGCGGAGTCATACTGGCTCCGTAAAGTAACGTGCTGAGTCATATTGGCTCCGTAAAGTAACATGTGCCGAGTCATTGTCTCAGAGTTGGTCACGGATGTGACAAGTACTGCCATGATATACAAGCTTGAGATGACCCCTATTAATATTAAAAGATCCTCTCCTTTAAGAGACCATTTTCAGTTCCTACAGTTCCCAAAGTGAAGAGGGGGTTATATAGGAATCATGACGTCCATACCACCGCATCGCGTGGGATAACACATTCTTATTACTCGAGTTCCTCAAACAGTTTTGAATGGGTTGTTCCCAAACTTATACACATAACTGATGACCTTATGTTCCTCTACATCAGCCATTGTTGATTGCCTAATTTATTACAAAATTATGGCCCTTTGACTTAGAATTTAAGTGGGGGAACCTGTGTTAAGAGATCGGTTTTGCTCTGAGTTTCATTCCTCTAAGAGTACAAATTTCGTTTTGCATACACGTTGAGCTAATTGAAAACGGGCTATTCGAAAAATGCCCCTGAAATACCTTAATGATTGCATGGTTGCTCTGACCTTAAAGAAACCAACCCGCCAAGTGACGGCAAAATTACACAACAAAATCAGTTTATCAAAACTCTATCCAGCTGTTCGGGTCATATTATAATGTATATGTGCCAATTAAGTATAGGTTTATTGATGGGTTCTCCAAACATCTGTGATTATGAGTTGGCAACTCGACGCTCCAGTTTTGGGGTTCCGCCTTTAAATGGCTATAGAGTTTAGATTCTCAAAATATGTAAGATATATATACATTGTTGTCATTAGGTTTAGAATAGGTGTACATCTTGTAAAATTTGGCTGATGTTGGCGGGATAGCTACTTTAACCTTATTGTCACTGCCAAGAAGAATCAACGTTTATGAAGATCTCAAGTAGAACTTTAGAAATTGTGTGAACACCAGGCACACGACACCAGGCATACAACGCCTTTAAAGATGTTTCATTTGTTTTAAAGCATAAAATGAGACCACTTTAATAATATTAAACTGGAAAATAAAGAAATAAAGGAAAGAAAGACATTGGATGAAGATGGGATTTATTGTTAATTATCATTCACAATGCCATAAATTAACTTTAAGTGCACGTAACAGTACAGTGTAGAAGTGCCGGGCATCCACCTGGGCGCGGCAACTATGATACAACCCCCTGGATGATGCCCGACGCATAATAATATATAGAGGTAAAGGACATCACCTTTGGCTCGTTATTTATGATCATAAACAAAACATGGGTGACTAGGATATGACCTTTGACCCGTTATTTACGATCATAAACAAAACCATGGGCGTGGTCCTACAGCATTCGGTTTCACCGGGGGTCTGTTAACTATTACACAAAAAACGTCCCCCGGGAGAGACCTCGTACACAACAGAATAATAGTAGCAGAAATGTAGGTCGGAGCATAAAAGTGCCATCTACACATAACAACAGAAGGCAGAAGCCCCTTTTATGTTCCGATTATCAATCTAGAGCTTAAGATATTATAAAACACATCCTCAATCATGTTTTTTCCAAGTTTTGTCATATTGTAAATCTATGGCTTTTGCAGTTTCGATTCATTTTAAAAAAGCAGCTTATAAATGTAATTGTTCACTATTTTCACATGAATCTAAGTTTATGCTACGTGCATGGCTTGAAATTACAGAAGCAAAAAATGTAAAAAAAAAAAAAAAAGTTCCGGCCATGAAACGTTAACTATTCCAAACTTTTTGTAATTTTTACACTGTGTAGTCCAACGACACTACTAAGTATTTTTAAACTACAATACGGCATAACTTGGAATGAAGCATACGAGTATCAAGGTGCACGTTTTCTTCTAAATCAATGTTGAGGAAGAAAATCATTTTTGAAGCCCTTCAAATATCAAATCACCATTTCTTACATGATTTTATTTTAAACTAAAGTCAATAAATTTAAAAATATTTATAGTATCATAATTATGGCTTTATCCACAGTTGAATCCCTTAAAACCCGCGTGCACTAATTATTATAGTAAATGGAACGCTGTATTCGACCCAACAGGCACAACTGAATTGAATAGGAGTTTACAGTCGCACCAATAGCTAAGGTCATATGGTGACTTTGCCAGCTTCCATTGGTGGAGGAAGCCGGAAAAGTCGCAATATGACCTTAGCTGTTGGAGTGACTATTATACACTCCAATTCAACAGGCACAAGGTATGCTGAGATTTTTAACTTCTTACACACAAACCCCCATAAAGCTTTTAATGGGACAGCTTGCTTTAAATGTGTACTTTTTTTTCCCAGTCAACTGAAATAAGAGTTCAACTTTATCTGGGTTTTTAGTCTCATATGGCGCCATATGTTTCAGACCCACTTTCTATTTACATCGAAATAAAAGTATGAAAATATTGTTTTCCTACAAATCGAGAGCAAATAAATAATCTAGTTCAAATTGAATGCAAAATAACTGTTAAACGACTGATGCAACTCCCTGTTTTCGACAGTTTTACTAAAAAAAGCTTTGAAATAAAACTAAATGACGTCAGGTTTTTGACGGTTTAACGTCACATGACTGGATTAGCAACGGGTTATGCACTATTTAAATTTCGCAAATGTTTGAAAGTCAATTGATCTGATTGCATGTGGATTTGTAGTGCATTAGAAACACGTGTTGCTGCAGGGTCGAATACAGCCTAGTCCAACAATGAATCTATGAGACTTGTACACAAACATATAATAATAATTACCATTCATAATAGCCACATGTATAAGTAATAGCAGGAAAGATCTCAAAATGAAACATTGATGTTTTACAGAAACATGAACTTTGTCCGAGATTACATCGTTTTAACTTAGCACATCAAATGTAGAATTAAAAGTCCACCCATATGGCATTTCTCCCGTAAGCAGCTATGAAGACAATCCCACTATTGCTACAAGACATCCCAGAAAATATTACTAACTTCTTGCACAAGAAAACTCGAATTGTACGTTTTATTAGATTGTAAGTATAAACTCGAGACTAACTTGATAAGATTTTAAGTATAAACTCGAAACTAACTTGATACTATCTCGACGTTATTATTTAAGATATTCAATGTAAGGTTTAAAATGATGAATAACTTGTCAGATTTTCTTACATAAAAAAGCATGCCAGGTCAGCCTGCCATTGCCAGCTAAACTAAAAAATCACGCGTGTTTACGCACGTCAAGATTCTGTGTTCGAAAAAAATAATGCATTTCAAATCTCACCTACGTCTTCAAGTTTATACTTAAAATATTTGTACAACTCCTCCAAGAAAAAATGCTGATAAAAACTGAAACAAGGCAAAAATTTGAAAACGAAATTAATTACTAAATCAGCCGATATACTGAACCTAAGGAAAGTTAACTAGTGGGTTAGGTCTACACAACATAACACGGTATACCTGAAGCACCGACACAAACATAATAAATATTGCAGTTCCGAGAAGAAGAATAGAGCCTTGTGGAAGGTGAGAATTTGAGTCGAGCCAGAAGAATTCATTTCCTGTGTGATATGCATATTCCAAAACTGCATTATTTAAGGGAAGTCAAACTTACCAATTTGAAGTGTTGGCCCCTTTGCCACCAAATTTAAAAAGTCGTCTACTTAAATTTGAATTCAAATTTCCAATATTTTACATATAAAGCGTTATGGAAAACTGTCCTGCGGAGTGGCCTTCACATTATGTGCATGCTGATCTGGATATACACTGGTCGTAAATATCTATGTTTTCGACTGTGGCAGCGCGATTTTCACTAAATTGCGCTTTACTGAGAAATATGTATATTTGTAAAATCAAATAGGTTACTAATTGGAAATTGTTTACGCAATAACCAAGCTTCAATTGAAGTTTAGGAATTGTTTACATGATGTCCAATGCTATGATTGTAGTTTGGAAAAGCGTTTACAGGACAACGAATGCTGCGACTGCACTTGGAAACGTGTTTATGTGATAACCAATGCTGCAATTGTAGTTTGGAAAAGCGTTTATGCGATAACGAATGCCGTGACTGCACTTGGAAAAGTGTTTATGTGATAACCAATGCTGCAATAGTGTTTATGCGATAACCAATGCTGCAACTGTAGTTTGGAAAAGTGTTTACCCAATTACCAATGCAACTGTAGTTTGGAAAAGTGTTTATGCGATAACCAATTGCTGCAATTGTAGTTTGGAAAAGTGTTTACCCAATAACCAATGCTGCAATTGTAGTTTGTAAAGTTTTTACCCAATAACCAATGCTGCAATTGTAGATTGTTAACAGTTTACCCAATAACCAATGCTGCAATTGTAGTTTGTACGATAACCAATGCTGCAATTGTAGTTTGGAAAAGTGTTTATCTGTGATAACCAATGCTGCCATTGTAGTTTGGAAAAGTGTTTATGTGATAACCAATGGTGCGATCATAGTTTTATCCAATTACAAAAGCTGCAAATTGAAGTCTGGCTTGTAAACCAAAAAGAAACACAGAAGAGAAAAAACGTTTGTAAAAAAAAAGTTTATAAAATATGACATAAGCAGAGCCGATGGACTCCATAATTGAGAAATGTGTTGTGTATGTTTATAATTTATAATGCACGTGAAAAAGGTAAAATGTAACATACAAATGATTTAACAAGTGGAAGAAATCAGCTCTCATACCGGCGTTAGTGATGGCAATAAAATGTACATCAATATTCACAAAATACCCAAACCATTAACAGTAAAAAACAAACAACAGGCACAGTAGTAGCTAGACCCGAATTACGTAGGGATATACTCACCCGACCAATAATGGACATGTATTATGCAGGATAATTTTGGTACTTAGTAGTCAATGGCTCTATTGAGGTTCCGATCAATAAATTCTACATCATTGTTTTCTTTTTCAATTTTAAAGCAAATACAAGGAATCTATAGGAGAAGAATTCTATAAGCAGTTTGCTTTCATTCTAATCCTTTGATATGATTGTACCATGTATATATGAAATGTTGTAAACCATTGAAAAAATAAAATGTTTAAACCAAGGAATCTGTCACTGGATATTTAAAATATTTTTACCATTTTAAAAGAGAGTAAATCAGGCTTTTTGTGGGGTTATATTAGTTCGACTTAAAATTGGCGAAGATGAATTCTTATTTTTATTTATATCACAGGGGAGCGTTTTTCCATTTTTAAGTTTTTTTTCTAGAAAAAGCTTGATATACCTGTGCCTTTAAAGTACTGGTTTTAGATTGAAACAGTTTTAGCACAAAAATACATTCCCTTTTACAAGAAATCCTCTATTAATACTTCTACAACACATAATATTCGTCCAGACATAATCTATGAAAAAAGCAAACATTATTAACCATCAACTTTAACATAATCATGGTATTGAAAGTGGAAATAATAAACCCTCAATTTGAAATATTTTCAAATTAAACAGAATTAAGACAGGCTCTGTTGAAATAAGTACGTAAAAAGTAAAACGGTCAATTTACAATATCAATTAAGTTTGCACATGATTTCTTAACGACACGTTAAATAAATAAATGTCTCGGCGATATGGCAGAGTTTAGGAATACTCTTGAAACAATAAATTTGAGATCAGGATCGTAACTACAAGAACAGGCGGCATATCCTCCCAATAACACCAGCAAAATGTGTGCAGACTATTACAACTTGAATTGGTGGTTTTACAGCCCACCAACACAAAAAGGTTATACGGCGCCTACAGGAATGAACATTCCAGGCCCACTCTCCATTAACATCTAGATAAACATATGCAGAATGGGCCTAGAACCTTCTCACCTGCAGAGTTGCTGCAAATTCTCTTTAAACACTCCAATTTTTCACTGGATGTAAGACTTAGTGATCCCAACATATTTGAGTCAAAATCCAACAAATGTTGCACGGTGAAAAGTGCCAACTGATAATACTCAACAGCATGATAAAAGATATATATTTACATCTTTATCTCGTAAACAAGCAACAAAATATGTTATTTGATGGCGAACACGTCCAAAAAGTATGTATAATAAAAGTGTTCTTTTCTCCTACAGCTGATATAACATGTGGGTATACATCTCAATTACTGCAAAGTGTACAAAATTAAATTGAATTGGGGTTTACGACGCACCAACACAAAAAAGGTTATATGGTGCCAACAGGAAAGCAAAGTTTACGGCTAATATAAATAAATTTCTATTTAAGTACCATTAACTCTAGTCCAGTGTCAAAAGCTAGCTACTTGTTAAGCCAAATGAAAATACACCAATGGAAATAATTGCATCAACCATGATTGTATAAGGCTGGCCTTGAATTCACCAACCATACTTGAAAATATTCTCAAACTCGAGCTAAAATATGAAAATTTCAATCACAAATATTTCTGTAAGTTTAAAGTTAAAAGGATAAATGTTCATGACAAGCTGCTATGTATACATATGATAAATACTAATAAACAGCAACTTCATATGATTGTTTATCTTTGAAGGTCCTGGGAATATATGTGATGAAATTTGAGTACCTGAGCTTAAGTCTAAGAATAGTTTGAATGGTTGGTGAATTCCACGCCTGATTTTCCTGGGTAGAACCAGTACTGTATACCTCCCGCCACCCGCAATAATCAACACTTTCTCACAAGTCGAGCTCCCAGTGGGATTCGAACCTGCAGCGGTGAGAGGTGAGAAGGTTTCAAAAGCAGCGTCTCTACCATCAGGCCACAGTGTCGTGGTAAAGTAAACGCAATTACTGCCATGGGTGTAGCACACATTTTAAAATCTGATTATCAGGTTTTGAGTAAATCACACAGAACTCCATCTGCGTACTACATACATGGTTCCGACATCAATATACAAAATTACAACTTTGGTTACACAAGGTGCTCTCACATACGATAATATGCCTGATGCGCTGGTATTTAATTACGATCATTTTGTTAAAATAAGATGGCAGAATACCGACACAATGTAGAATATAATGAACTATTTACCACCGACTTTGAAACCGTTCATATATATATTTATTGACTAGCACTGTTATAGAAACATTTACGTGGATCAGAACGAACACTAGCCAGAATTGAACCTGCTCCTGACAAATAATATAAAATAAACTGTGATGAAACACACAAAGATTTTGTTTACATTTAAAACCGATCAGTTGATTTGATGATACTGAATGGAACTTCCCGTGACTCGTGAAATAACCAAGACGCTTAAGTACCCTCATGTATGAAACTTTATCAATGAATTTGAAACTGAATGGTCAGAACTCATTTAAGATTCTCTGCATCTCGCGAAATGACCCGGATGCTGTAGTACCTTTATGTATAAAATGTGTTCAATAAATTTGAAACTGAAGGTTCGCTGTGTCTTGAGGGACAGTCAAGATACTGTGTTTATCTCCGGACCAGTGATACGATTGGTATTAGAGCCACTGAGCTACGTAGGATTTGAGCAACCTCCCTATACCTCCCTATACATCATACATTATAAGTAAGATCCAACACAGACATTCAGACAGCAACAGCAGCATACACACAAAGTTACAATCTATGAGGAATTGAATTGGGGTTTTACGGCACACCAACACAAGAAAGGTTATATGGCACCGGGATGAACATGCCAGGCTCATCCTCCATTTACATCTAGATAAAAATATGGAGAATGGGCCTAGAAACTTCTGACCTGCAAAACTGCAGCAAATTCTATTGTAGACACTCCATTTACGATGGAGCCACGTTTCCACCTTTGCATATGCGGTGTCATGAAAAAGACCTTGAATGAGCATGATAAAAAAATGACAAAATGAACATGAAGGGTGGCCCTATCCCTCTGCCTCTAGCGGGATTTGCAGTGGTTGTATTCTACTCTGGCAACCACATGGGGACAATCTAGGAAGCTAATGTAACTGCTGGATTAGACGAAGCATAATTTTAGAACAGCATTGCTCATTTAGATCTGCACTTGAAAGGTAATATATGTAACTCTCAAACGTAGTTATTGTTGCTTTTTGTTTTTTGTGTGTGTTTTAATTCTCTATCAAAACATGTATTCAATGATTCATTAGAAAAGTTGAGCTGAATTGGATTTTACAGCGCACCAGCACAGAAAGGTCATATGGTGCCAACAGGAATGAAAATTCCAGCTGGTGCCATATAAGCTTTTTGTGTCATAAGAAAAACGCCCAATAGAAAGCAATCCATGTCTGAAGAGTTCATGAACAAGAAGTAACCATGCATGACGGGTGCACGCCATCAGACATCAAAGATAGGGGTATTTATATTTCCGTCATTTCTGAATGTCTGTGCTGGATCTGTATACACTGAATCACATCCACCTTCAATAGTTGCCAGAAAGGGCTTTCATAGTGGTACAATCTTCAAACTGTCATGCTTGCAAGTAAAACTGCTTAAAGATTAAATAAATTTGAGGGGTCGATACAAAACTACTGCATCTAGTTAGTTTCTTAAAAGAAAGTTACACTATTATTCACCCCTCATAATATCTTCTCATCCCTACTGTTATTGCTGTTCAATTTACTTAATCATGTACTGGAATAAAAAAACAAAACACTAGAAATGCCCCCCGCTATTACATTTATTTCGTGAATTTTTAGTATTCCAAGAATTGAATTGGGGTTTTAAGGCGCACCAACACATGAAAAGGTTATATGGCGCCTAACAGGCATGAACATGCCAGACTCATCTTCCATGTACATCGAGATAAAATATGGAAAATGGGCCTAGAACCTTCTCACCCTGAATTTTTCCAAGGGCATAACTCTGGAAGTACTGGGGCGATTGGGCTGAAAATCAAACGTGGCCGAGACATTGTGCCCCTATACAATTTGAGCAAGTTTTGAAAAAGATCCAATAAAAATTAGTCAAAGAAGAGTGTGGACACCATTAATGTCGTGATTTTTTGTGTGTGTTTTAATTATCCAAGTTAGAGGACACAATTAATTTCGCTATTTTTACTATTCCAAGGACCATAACTCTGGAACTGCTGGGGCCGATTATCGAACTTGGCCGAGATATTGTGCCCATATACCATTTGACCAAGTTTGAAAAAGATCCGATAAGAATTAGCTAAGTTTGAGTGCGGACATCTTTTTTGCATGAATGAATAACTTTTATTGTGCCTCGTCATGGATGGAAGGATGGACAGATGAATGGACGGACTGATCAGGGTAACACTATATGCCCCTTCACCATTCTTCGAATGGCGGGGGCATAAAAAATATTAAGAAATTTTGGGGAAAATACAGATTACTGATATATATATATATATGTGTTGAAAATGAAACCAGAAAATGTTAATGTTTCAGTTATTTTTCTTTCTTTAAAAATGTGTGTTTCGACGAAAACAGCAAGCAAACGATAAAATAGCAGTCTACTAGAACTACAAAGCAATAAACCAGTCTATCAGTAACATAATGTATGTCACATGCTATATATCGACCAATCATATTGTAAAAAATATATTTAACTGCTTAATTGCTATCATACAAAGCCTCGTCTTCATATACAAGGTTATAAGCAAAATGTAATACAGGATCGGGAATAAATAAGCTTTGAAAATGGAATATTTTCACACACAAATAAAAATTTATCGGACACTTTCTTGAATAGCCAATGAAAATGTACACCAAATAAATACTTCATCCTTTGAAACAGTGACTGTGAAAATGAAGTGTTTGTAGCAAAACTCGAAAGAAATGGGTAAAACATGCCTACCTGTTGTGTCAAAATCAAACACATGGAAAACAATACTTCATTCAAACTTTTGTTTAAAAGTTTAAGACAAAACTGGGTCAAGATGGTTTAATTGTTTAAAGGGACACATGGCAATCTTGATTTTTTTAAAAACGCACATCGTCCCATTAGTTTTACTACATAATTTGTTCTATCAATAATAATAATAATCATAAGATATATGTAAACATATGGTAGAATAAGATGACAATGAAAACTCAAACTTTTATTTATTATATGCAGCAGGTTTAAGGCAAAAGGAAACTGGATAAATAAATGGAGATGCTAATTTCAATGCTCAATACATACTTCAAGATTGCCGTGTGTCCCTTTAAAACCTCAATGGTTCTTTAGAGCATAGAATATTGTTTCGAGACAGCAACACCTTGCTAGAAATGTAACATTTTCTTAGTAAATTTCTGTAAAATTTCATGTGGTATTTTTTTATTTTTTTTTACAAAACTCCCTTTTAATTACAAGCTATGGCAGACATTTGATAAATATGCCGTAAAAATGTCGGCCAGGTAGGCAGGTAGGACGGTGGACCGTTAACATTTCTGATGACTTTTGCTACACACACAAACTAACTAGTGCAATGGTGGGGGACGAATATATCGTCTAGAACCCAATTATCATCAAATTCCCGAATCTTCCAGCAAACATACACACACACTCCGACAACTGCACCAGCAAACACACACACACTCCGACAACTGCACCAACAAACATACACACACACTCCGACAACTGCACACAAATGATTAACAGAAACTATTCTTCAACAATCCAGAACATTATAAACGTGACTGTACAATGAATTAATCCAATTCAATCAGCAATATTTCATCTATACGTATGATTTCCTATGTTACACTCGTTCCCGTTCATATATAACATTTTGACAATTAGTTATCCTGGCACCAGCTGATGATTCAAATATACATGTAGTTCATCATTTAATTCAAGCATGCGACTGGAACACCATCTGTACATTTCTGTGGTAATTGTAACAAATATACTTCTGTGTGGTACCGCGACTTCCATCCATGGATATTATCAAACGTACTTCTGTGTGGTACCGCGACTTTCATCCATGGATATTATCAAACGTACTTCTGTGTGGTACTCGACTAAGGGTGGCTCCCTTCAGTTTTATGTATCATTCGAAGGGGATTGGATCCTAAGGAATTCAACAATTAATCCAAATTCTTGGCTGGGAAGCCTGGAATAACCCGTAACAGTCCTATCCTGGCTGGGATAGAAACCGCGATCCCTAAATTACTAAGCCTAGTTCTAACCATTGAACTACTGCGACAACTTAGCTCCAACCCTTAAATTGAATTGAACTGGATTTTATACAAACCAACAGCTAAGGTCGTATGGCGACTTTCCAGCTTCCATTGGTGGAGGAAGAACCCCGGATTTCCCTCCGGGCAATTTTCTTGCACGGGCAGGGACCTGGGCAGAACAACCGACATTCCACGAGTCCGCTAGATAGCTGAGAGCATAGAGATTCCTGATCCAATGAGAGACTGCACCTAGTGGCGAGGGAAAGTGATTTCAAGGCAGAGACTAACCGTTCGGCCACAGACGCCCCTCCAACCATTAAATGAATGAATGGTGTTATACTAAAGTTATACGGCACATCGACACAAAAATAGGTCATATTGTGCGCAAAAAAAGATGAAGAACCCAACCTTTAAAACACAGTTGGTATCACACGTTTTGTATTCCCACTACATGCATATAGTCATTTAAACTTTTTAATATCTATAACAGCTGATATGTCTGGAAATTCACTATGCATCTTGCAACAACATTATTCGACAAAAGAAACTATTCATTGGACAACCAAGGTGAAACAAAGTTTAAAAAGGTTTTGTTTGAATGGCGCTTTACGTCATTTTTAGCACATACTAGGCCGTCCGTATGACTGTAAATTGTTTGTGGTAGAGGCAGACCACCCCTTTTTTCCTGGGTCAAACCAGTACTGTATACCTCCTGCCATCTGTATGAACAGACACTTTCTCACTTACAAGTTGAGATCCCAGTGGGATTAGACCCCGCAGCAGTGAGAGGCGAGAAGGTTTACAACGTAACGTTGTTAACCCCTTGACCACGGACGCACCACTCAGAAGCATAAATGTTTCAACTAACAGATTTATTTTTCAAGCATCGCATTCATTTAACCACACAAAAATCATAAAACCAACAATTAAGAACATGTAAATCATATGCCTATGAACCTAACATACAAAAAAACAAAAAGAAACCGAAAATAAAATGAAGATGAAAAATGCATTGCTGCTTGATGCAATTAAAAGAAACCCACAATATGTTAACATACATATCAAATATTTATAATTATGACGAATTTGTACATCCTAGAATAGTCCAGGTTTTACTAAAATATATTTTTTTATAATTCTGCAACTTGGCAATTACCATACTGCCAAAAGCTAAATGGTCTCCCTTTATTGTTAGGGGAGTTGTCTCCCTTGCATTGTAAAGGGAGATAAGTCACACAGTACAATAAACATTGAAAGAAAGCAAAAAAAAAATGTTTTCAGTTTTAAATAAAATTCTGACGTATTACAGCCAAAAGGTTGTAACTTTAAATATAAACATAATGAAGATACAATCTTTTGGCTCTAATATATCAAATTATGAAACATCAGATTTGAGTTGCTCAGACAATAAAGTCAGAATGTTAAATATTTGTATCAGAAAAAGAGTTTTAAACCAAGCCTGATCATTTGTTTCTTTGATGAAAGACTTGTTATGACATTATCACAATATTTTCACAATTTAACATGCTAAATATATGCAAAAAGCATTTGTTAATGTAGTAAGCCACTGTCTGATTGGACAATAAGAGGGCCATTTCAGTTTTTTTCCTCTCCGTCTCAAAACAGAAAAATGACAAAATTGCTTCAACAGAGGCAGGGCAGACAAGTCACAAGCATTATAATAACCTTTATTACCCATTTTATAAAATTAGACGAGCCAAGCTTTTACGACTAGTTGCTTTCATTAGAGGAATTTTAACCCCACAAAAAAAAAGACGCTTTACCCTAATGTACAACTGTATCACAATTTGCGTAACGTTAACATTTCTATTACAATAAAATACCAGATAAGTGATTGGTTGCCACTGATACTGGGTCTAAACAGACTAATCCCTATGTGGTTATGACCATCGGCTGCAATCTTAAAACTTCTATGCCATGAGTTCTAAAACTTGAATACCACTGCATTTTTGGTTAATTCCTACTCTACTGGCAGTTCTCACTCTGGTCTTGACCATTCTCGAATGATTTATCAAACCCTCTGAAGAGACCTTCGCCTATCAGCGTTTTGACCGATAAGTTAGATCAGCCAATTAACCACCAATTACAGTGTGTTGAGAGTAGCCCTGAATTCTAAACTTGGGACTCGCTTCAAGGGCTGCAAACGGATCGCCTCACAAGTTTTCGGGTTCCCCTGGGGCCCTATTTCATAGTCGGGGTGATCAAGTCGATGAATTCTGAACTGGGAACTCTCTTCACCCACTGCGAACTGGTTACAATCCAAGTTTCCGGGTTCCCACTGGGACCCTATTTCACATTTCAGAGTGACAAGGTAGGCAGGTTAATAGCTGGGGGTAAAGAATATGCGGTTAACAAAGAGAGCAGTTTGGAAGTGAGCAGCATACGTACATATACATACATATATAGAGACCAGAAAACATTCCCTCAATACCTTTGACGTGATTAGCCATTAAATAACTTAACCCCCTACATATATATATAATGGACTGTTCTTTCTTTGAATTAAGACCATTCCATTTTATGTGACAAAGGGGTGTTTTGGGGAAAATGACTGATCAGAGCTGCGAGTTACTATTATAGTCGTGTTTAGCCATTAAATAACTTAAAACCTCATTCGCAAATTGACCAACATGGTGACAATATGGAGTACGAGGCATTGATATTTGTCAAATTATAAATACAGCCCATGACAGTGCTATTCAAGCACTATTGCTTTTGTCTGTGGTAACAAGTTCTTACATCAAAATTCCCCCCCACCCTCCGCCCGATGCTCTAGACAGTTGTCATGGCAACAGCTAACCGTTACCATAGCATCACAGCCACCAAGATTTTAGCCAGATAAAGCTGTAACATCCCTCGACGACAATTCTTGTCGAACCTTTATTTAACAGTCATTCTACCCTTCTTTTGTCTGTAACATTTCAAAACTTGAATTATTTCCCAACACCGAGTACCTTACAACCAAAAAGTGCACCGTTTCATTTGGCGTCCTTTTCATCGAAAGAAAATCAAATCAAACAGCATTTTGAACTGTAAAGTCTGTTAATAATGCCAATCTGTGAGTTCACCACGATAATAATCCTTACTAGAGCCAAATGCAATTTAATTGCCATTTATCACGGAAACCGTTCACTACAACAGCCGGTCCCCGTGACATGCATCCAGAAAACTTTCACCATTTAGCTTATCAATCAAAGCCAAAACCAATGTATCGAGTGGGTCAGGATCCCCTGACCCCGTAACAATCCCATAATCCCTCAGAAATGCTGATATGTCATTTAGAAATGCAAGTAATCCAAATCCATTTTTAACCATCACAGCATGTGGCACTTTAGACATTTGTTTATCGTTCCGTTCGTTATCCACAATTCCTCACTTAGCGACGGCCGTTCTGGGTCCATCTCTCTCCCTGGGGACATTCCTATCTTGTCTGTCTATCCGTTGTCCAGCTCCCCGGTCTCCGAATCTCCGCTCCCTGTTCTCCTTCAATCTCCGCCCACTGCTGAATCTCTGCTCGCGTGAGTCGTCCCTTCTAAAATCATTGTCTTTCTTATAATCATCCTGTTTATCACCGTCGCCACGGCGACCCTCACCGTCTCTGTAATCACGATTGTCCATGTCACGACGGTTATAACTATCCTTACGTGAAAAGTCTCTCGAGGGTCCCCGGGGTCCGGACGACGTCTTCTCTCCGGACTGTGACTGAGGCTGCTGACCCTGCTCTTTGAGTGTGTGATTGGCCCTGTTTGACTGTTGGAGTGGCGCTCCCTCAGTGCCCTCGTCATCGGAGCAGTCCTCGGCGAGGGCATTGGCGGAGGCCTCTGCAGCCTTGCTCCGCTGAACCATTTGAGCATATGACAGTTTGACTGAAGATGCGGATACTGAGGCAGTTTTGTCGTCCTGAAAAAATTGATGCACACGTGAATATTATACATTTCTACCTACTAGAAGGGTGCTCTGTGGAACACTCACAAGTGTCACCTGCCATATGCTTATTTTCAGATAGGATAGATGTGTGTGAAGTTTCATGAACATCAGTCAAATACGTTTTAAAGTTACGACTAGTATTGAGCTTCGTTAGGTTGTAGGTTTAAGTTTCATAAAAAGGGGAATAACTCTGCCAAAGTGGAAGTCAGAGTAATTACCAGTGCTATCCAGCGGAACATTAATCGCTATTTTCAAATTTTATGATTCGTCATTTTTCTATTACCAATTTATTGAGAATATGGACCTACCCAAGAATGATGATTCTTAATTTTTATATTTCCAATATCAAGTTCAAAAAGATGATTAAAACCTTACAATATCTTTCAAATCAAAAACTAACGACTACATATTTTTCAACTAAGTTTTAGCAACATTCGTCATTTGAGGTCTTATTCCAGTATGATCCATCAATTTAAGTTTTAGCAACATTCGTCATTTGAGGTCTTATTCCAGTAGGATCCATCAATTTAAGTTTTAGCAACATTCGTCATTTGAGGTCTTATTCCAGTATGATCCATCAATTCCCCTTCTGTCGCAATGGTCATGGTTAGGTTGCAGGTTAAAGAGTGATGGACGCCGACAACGGACAAAGTAATCCTTAAGTGTATGACATGCTACGCAAGTCACTCAAAAATCCTTATTATCTGTCTGTTTGATTTTGATAGCAATGCTACTGGTGCCCTCTATTACGTATCATATAAGCGTTTTTCATTGGTCTAGAAGCAGTCAGGTGTGATAAGTTTTGACCATTCTCATTGGAAATATGCCAACCGTTCAATAGTCTATCACGTGACCATGCAATAGTAAATTTAGCGTGCAATAGTACATCTTTGTCATTGACGCGCTTTGTTTAAAAAACAGCAAAGCGTCACGTGACCGTACAATAGTGGATTTGTGTCAGTGACGCAGCGTCATGTGACCGTACAATAGTGGATCTGTGTCAGTGATGCAGCGTCTCGTGACCGTGCAATAGTGGATCTGTGTCAGTGACGCAGCGTCACGTGACCGTACAATAGGCGATCTGTGTCAGTGACGCAGCGTCACGTGACATACAATAGTCGATCCGTGTCAGTGATGCAGGGTCACGTGATGGTACAATAGTCGATCCGTGTCGGTGACCATACAATAGTCGATCCGTGTCAGTGACGCAGCGTCACGTGACTGTACAATAGTCTATCTGTGTTGTTTAAATGAACAAAGGAAGCAGATACATTGTTTACACGGCTCACACTCCAAATTTTAATTTTATTAGTAAACAAGAAATATTACTGTAAGTGATAAATGCCCCCGAAGTGTCCTTTGACCTCTAAGTATGACCTTGGAGCCAATGGACCTGGATTTTGGAGCCATGGACACGTCATTTGGTTGCACTTGTGCCAAGTTATTTGAAAATCCGTCCAGGCATGCAAAAGTTATTGACCGGACACGATTTTACCTTTGACCTCTAAATGTGACCTTGACCTTGGGGCCACATACCTGGATTTTGTGCGCGACACATCGTCTCGTTGTGGTGAGCACCTGTTCCAAGTTATTTGAAAATCCGTCCATGAATGCCAGAGTCATTGACCGGACATATTTGACTTTTGACCTCCAAGTGTGACCTTGAAGACCTGGGTTTTGCGTACCTGTTTTTGACCTATGAACTGCAAGTGTGCCCTTGACCTTTGAGGTACGGATCTGGGTTTTGTGCGCGAAACACCGTCTTGTTATGGTGATCACTTGTACCAAGTTATTTAAAAATCCCTGCAGGGGTTGTGACGTTACGGTCCGGACACGAAATTGCGTACCTATTTTTGACCTATGAACTTCAAGTGGGACCTTGACCTTTGAGGTACGGACCTGGGTTTTGCGCGCTACACATCATCTTGTTATGGTGATCACTTGTGCCAAGTTAATCAAAAAATCCATGCAGGGGTTTTGAAGGTAGTCCGGACACGAACTGCGGAATGACGGAATCCGGACAGACAGAATCCGGACGGACAGACGGACTGTGGGATTACTATATGCCCCCGAAAAAATTTCGGGGGCATAAAAATCAAAACTGTTATATATAGAGGATCTTACATGAATACTCAATTCATTATTGAATTTATTAAACGAGTTGGCAAAATGATATAATGCGAGGCTCTTGCCGAGCATTATATCATTTTTGATAATGAGTTTAATAAATTCAATAATGAATGAGAATGAATGTTAGATTCTATTTATTACATAACTTATAACGTCACATTACGTCGGAAAATGTACACCGACGTGACGTCCATGACGTCATTAACGTTGTTATACCACTAGTGAAATATAGAAAATATTGAATGGTATTATTACACTCCCACACCACGTTATGTGATAATTTATGATATATAATAAAACAACTATTTAATGCCTTAGGAGCCAATGGATTCGAACTATTTATTCTCGTGAGTGACTACTGACCCTTGAAGGATACTATTGCACTAGGTGTGCCGCCACGTGCAGTAGTACCCTTCTCGGGTCAGTAGTCACTCCCTCTGATTAATAATTCTAACCATTGACATCTAAGGAATTAAATAGTTGTACACTATTTACCACATAACTTGTGGGGTGGGAGTGTAATAAAGCCACGATAGATTTATCATATTACACTTATAACAAATGTGCAAATGAAGGCCAGATCATCGTTCGTTCTTTCCCGTTCATCTAGCTGCATCAGAAATTTCTCCTATATTTACGTAATCGTTTAAAACACTGCATTACGGAAATCAACGAAGTAGTTCCGAGTCTACATACGACGTTATCACACAAACACATCATATGACAACATTATACATAGGCAGTTATAAGAAATTAGGCTTTTTATTAGGCTTTTTTGGAGTCAAGCGATTAATAGAATCTCACATTCAAGTCTATTTAACATCGGCACATCCTCGCTTCATATAATTTTATTTTAACAGGCACTCATGTAAGATCCCCTATATCTAATACACATGCATATACTTACTGTATTTGATTGTATTTGCACCAAGGGGTTATCATTGGACTTGTTGTCAGGGACTACAGTTTGAACAGTTTTTGTCGTAGATCTGAAACGCCAGAATATATATCATAAAACAATCTTTATTTTGAACAACTGCAGGTAAGCATGTATTTTCTGTGTTGTATGCATTACAGATTACTACTAATGTCTGATATTTACTTTAATAAGAAGAACAACTACTAGGTAGTGTCGGGAATCGGCTGAAAATTCATGATCGATCATCAGAACATTTAACCGACCGATGATCGATCATTAATCGATTAAACATGGCTGCTATGAAAGACAAATGTAAGCCTTTTTCAAACTATAATGAAGAAAATAATCACATTTCAAGTATGTTCTGGTAATAAAGGAACTGAATGAAACTGACCTACATACATTTTAAAAAAAAAGTTGTGACATTACCCACTATAAATATGTGATTATTTGTTGCAAAATTACAGCCCAATTTATTTTCTTTTATATTTTAGTACAAGAGAATGATATAAGCCATATAACTTTGAACAACCAAGTAAAATCGATCATGAAAAATTGAAATCGATTGATCAGATCAAAGGCATAACTGATCGATGAACGATCAAATTGATTAATCGGAACAACACTAGTATTACGTGTCTGAATCTGTCAAGGGGAACAGAACATTTTTTTTTTTTTTTTAAATTTGTTTTGGCAACGTGCCATGTATCTATCCTGTGATGCCTTTAAAAGACCACTACCGATAATGAGAAAAACCCACCTGACAATATTGGAGACAGGTAATGAAGCAGTGCCACTACTACTAGACTTGGTCTGTACTGGCTCACGCACTGGCTCGCGCACCGGTTCTCGCACCGGCTCACGCACCGTATGTGTTGACCCAGTCACTGCCGTCTGAGAAACAGTCTGGTGTGATGAAGATGACACACTCGGAACGTTTCCTAAATTTTCCTTATTCTCTTTTAAAGCAGACGGCACGGGAGCTGTGGTTTGTTTGACGGCTGCCGGTATTATCGGTGTCGGCGTCACCGTTGTGGTTGCCGTGGAAGTGACAGCTGTGTTGTTGATTGGTTTAGAAACCACTTCTTTAACTTGAGGTTTGGCAGTTCCCTTGACAACGTCCGATAACTTGCTCTCGAATACCTCACCCGAGGATGTGTTGTTCTGAAACAAAGCAACACGTTTTTCATTAGATACCGCCATCCATAAACTGTTCCTGATATTAAATATATCTAACGAGTTGACTTATAGCATCAAAGTCCATTTTTAATGTTGAAAAATTAATGGGTGTACGGATTTATTGAGATACTGTACTATTGTTTGGGGCGCTTGTTTCAGCCAAAGGTTTTTTGGAATTTTAAGATAAAATTAATCTACTACCTAAATAAGTTGTATATCAGTGAAACAGACATTTGTAATGGTAAATAAAAATACCTTACTTTTCAAAATCGGTTGAGAAATAAAAATTTCATGTGCGAAAGCTGTTTTTGATGGGGTTTTTTCAATGCAAAATTCTGCTGCATGAAACATTTGAAAAAAAAAAAAATTTAAGAAATGTTATCCAAAAATGGTTTAAATTGTTGGATATCAGTAAATTAAGACACCCTGAAAGCAAAATATGAAGGATTACTGAAGTTATTTGAAATTTGTAATTTTCTGCTGTCCCAGCAACAAGGAATTTACATAGCAAAGCCCCATCAAAAACTCATTTTGGCTGCAAAATATTTCTCAACCGATTTTCAAAAGTAAAGTAGTTTTATTTACCACTAAAAATGCCAGTTCTAATGATATATAACTGATGTACGTATTACTTAAATTGCTCAAGTTACTTCAGAAAAACCTTTGGCTGAAACAAGCACCCCAAACAACAGTTAGTATTTAAGAACTTACAGTATTAGGCTTGTAAATTTAATATGTAAAGTTCAAAAATCTCTTAAAGGAATTCAGTTTTGCATAATAATATGTGCTATCCTAGGTTACCTAGGTTATGCAACAAGTTTAGATTTTAAGCAATTTACATGACGCACAATTTAAAATATAAAGTGAATTAAAATTTCAGACCTCAACAGCATGGTGCTTACACCATATTTCAACTGATATGATATTTTTATCATGAACTGGAACATTTTTAAAATGTTAGATTCTTCTGGAAAAAGCCTGATTTTAAATTTTAAGCAGACTCTAAATTGTGTTCCACAAAGAAGTGTGTTCTTACAATAAAATGTAAAAACAAGAGGCCCAAGAGGGCCTGTGGACGCTCTACTGGCTCTAGATAAAGTTTATGTATAAGGGGCCATAACTCTTTCAAATATCGTTCAACCAGAACATGGTGAAGATATACGCAACTAGGCTTGGTACTGATTGTCCCTGACAAGTTTCGCTGAAATCCAGCCAGAGGTTCAGGAGAACTAGGGCCAAAAATAAAATTATGTTTGTTTCCCCTTCCCGACCCATGCAAAAAAGGGTTGGGTAGGTAGGTAGGTAAAATATTTTTTTTATTTCATTTCTTTTATTTGAGATAAAAACTGGAATACATTCTTTGGTCAGACACTCGTACCCACCCTATACAAAAAAAAAGTTAAAAAAAAAAAAAAAATTAAAAAAAAAAAAAAAAAAAAGTTTTTTTTTTCGCCAGTGTCGAAAAAATAATTCGGGTCGCGGCAATTTCGGTGGGTCGGTCGGGAAGGGGAAACAAACATAATTTTATTTTTGGCCTAGTCTGTACAAAGTTAGTGTATTAAAACCTTTAAGGGGTCATAACTCTGCCAAAATTCATTCAACCAAAACACGGCAATGACAGGTGCAACTAGGCTTGGTACTTATCATCCCCATCAAGTTTCGTTGAAATGCAGCAAGGAGTTCAGAAGAGACTAATCTGGACAATGTTTGGCTATTAAAACATTTAAAGGGACATAACTCTGCCAAAAATCATTCAACCCGAATATGGCAACGATATGCACAACTAGGCTTGATACTGATCATCCTTTTCAAGTTTCGTTAAAATCCAGTCAGGGGTTCAGGAGAACTAGCCCGGAAAATGTTTGTGTATCAAAAATCTTCAAAGGATCATAACTCCATCAAAAATCTGTTAACCGGAATGCCACGATGATATGCACAACTATGCTTGCTGCTGATCATCCCTGTAAAGTTTCGTTGAAATGTGGGGAGGCATTCAGGAGAACTAGTCCAGACAAAGTTTGTGTATTAAAACCTTTAAAGGGCCATAACTCTGCCAAAAATCATTCAACCGGAACACGGCAATGATTTGCACAACTAGACCTGATACTGATCAACCTTGTCAAGTTTCGTTAAAATCCAGCCAGGGGTTCAGGAGAAGTAGCCCGGAAAACGTTTGTGTATCAGAAACCTTTAAAGGGCCATAACTCCACCAAAAATCTGACGATGATATGCACAACTATGCTTGGTGCTGATCATCCCTGTAGTTTGGTTGAAATGTGAGAAGGAGAACTAGTCCAGACAAAGTTTGTGTATTAAAACCTTTAAAAGGACATAACTCCGCCAAAATCATTCAACCAGAACACGGTGACGAAATGTACAACTAGGCTTGGTACTGATCATCCTTGAAAAGTTTCACTGAAATCTGGCCAAATGAAGGCATTTTCTTCTTAATGAGGCCAAAATATAGCATATTTCAGAAAATCAAGGGCCATAACTCTGCTGTAAATGGTCTAATCTGGCTGGGATTGAATTTTTTTGGAGCTTTCAATGATAGTAACAATCTGGTAAATTTTGGTGAAGATCGAAAGAAAAATGAAAGCCCTATCATATTAACGAGGCAAAATATAGCATATATAACTAAATCAAGGGCCATAACTCCGCTGTTCTGGTGCAATCTGGTTGGTTTTCGAATTTTTCCGAGCTTTCATTTATATTAACAATCTGGTCAAGTTTGGCAAAGATCGGACGAAAAACGAAGGCTCTATCGTAATATAGCATTTTTAACTAAATCAAGGGCCATAACTCCGCTGTTGCTTGTCCGATCTGGCTGGTTTTCGAACTTGTCTAAGCTTTCATTGATATTAACAATCTGGTAACGTTTGGTAAAGATCGGATGAAAAATGAAGACCCTATCGTCTTAACGAGGCAAAATATAGCCTTTTTAACTAAATCAAGGGCCATAACTCCGCTGTTACTAGTCCGATATAGCTGGTTTTCGAACTTGTCCGAGCTTTTATTGATATTAACAATGTGGTTAAGTTTGGTAAAGATAGGATGAAAAATGAAGGCCCTATCATCTTAACAAGGCAAAATATAGCATTTTGAACTAAATCAAGGGCCATAACTCAGCTGTTACTGGTCCGATATGAATGGTTTTCGAACTTGTCCGAGCTTTCATTGATATTAACAATCTGATAAAGTTTGGTAAAGATCGGATGAACAATGAATCCCTTATCGTCTTAACGAGGCAAAATATAGCATTTTTAACTAAATCAAGGGCCGTAACTCCGCTGTTACTGGTCTGATATGGCTGGTTTTCGAACTTGTTCAAGCTTTTAACAACATTAACAATTTGATAAAGTTTGGTAAAGATCGGATGAAAAATGAAGGCCCTATCGTCTTAACGAGGCAAAATATAGCATTTTTAACTAAATCAAGGGCCATAACTCCGCTGATACTGGTCCGATCTGGCTGGTTTTCGAACTTGTCCGAGCATTTTATTGATATTAACAATCTATTAAAGTTTGGTAAAGATCGGATAAAAAATGAAGGCCCTATCGTCTTAACGAGACAAAAGTTAACAGACGACGGACGACAGACGACGGACAACACACCATCCCATAAGCTCTGCTGGCCATTGGCCAGTAGAGCTAAAAACAACATTGTTCTGAAATATTTACTCTTGAATATATACTTGGTAAAAAAAGTTTTGGACCAGGATATATAGTCATATAAAAATAAAACTAGTGAACAGAATTTAAGTATCTTGTTTTAGTAACCAAGGTCTACCCTACCCGGTTAATTTGGTACCAGAAACATTAAATTCCAAACAAGATTTGATTTTAAAAAAATATCACGAACACACAAAGGGTCTGTAAAAAATGTTGCAAAGTCCATACAAAGTAACAGTTCGGACACATTCGAGTAACCAATAAAAAGATTATTATTTTTTCGCAAACTTTCATTGTAAACGATAATTATTGCTGATTGTTGATCTATTGTGAACTGAGATAATAAGGGTTATGGCCGAATGTCAAGGTTCAGCGATCATTGTACGGGTTCGAACACTGCCATGGTCCAAAACTTTTTTTACAGAGCATATATATAAAGAAAACAATACTATTAATTGTTTGTTCAAATATGAACAAAATATTTTTTACGATGTCATATTCCGTGACATATTGGAAAGTGCAGGAAAAAGGAATAGCAAAACGGAGAAGACATCAGACGAGGGTTCAACGTAAACTGCTGTTACAACATATAATAAAGATACGACAATGTTTGCATTTAACCCTAGATTGGATACTGTAAAACAACTCACCCCAGATCCTGGAAGTGGTGGGAAACTTGTTGGCTCGTAATCAAACTGTTTATCTACTGACGTAGGACGACTTCTGTCAGCTGGTGGTCCGTCCCTCTGTGAGGTAGAGGAAGAATTTGACCTCTGTGATATGTTAGAAAGAAAAGACATCTTAGCAACAAGTTTGAACATTGCAAAGTCTCAAACAATTCACTAACAATCTACAATAGAGACAGATCCAGCTCATAAAAACATATGAAACAAGAAATGACACTCGTAAATAACAAATTCCCGCAATTTTTTTTGTCTCATCTGAACTTCTTCAAGTGGCACCCTGACTTTTAAGGTACGTATACAATTCTTGCACACCACACACCTTCCCATTAAAATTATGTTACACCCCACAAAAACAAACAAACAAAACCATATATTGATGAGTTGGTGCTTACAGCACTGTAACCCAGTATATGCCAAAAGACTTTCTGGAACTTGCTAAATCCAGGTCTCATTTTAATACATCAATGTATTATTCACTTTGAAAAATGTAGGATTAAGTCAATAGGACAAAACCAAACTTTATTTATAGTATCATATAATTACGGACTTTTCAGTCAGAACTGACATGAAGGGACACATGGCAATCTTGAGTTTTTATAGGCATTAAAATGAGCACCTCAGTTATAATAATCCTGGGTCACTTTGACTTTTAAAACTGCTTGCATATAATTAAATAAAAATTTGAGATTTCTATTGTCTTCATTATTCTAAATATATTATTGGTGCAATATAATATATAGTTAGTAAGGCTAAATAAAATTATACCTGAGTTTACTGTAATCCGACCGACCCTCTGAAAACACCCCCGACTCCTTTGTAAAACAAGAGGTCAATGACCTTGAAGCTCTACTGATTGATTTTGATTTCAGGAAGTAGTCGCTACAAACTTGTTTTTTGAAAATTTATTTTTAGCCCTGGCGGCCATCTTGAATTTCCGGCCGACCTGAAATTTCGCTAGGATCAATAAGACATCAAAAGCAACATTCCTGTGAAGTTTCATGAAAATCCGTCAAGTAGTTTCAGAGGAGTAGTCGATACAAGTTTTCATTATATAACTCTTATGTAAACAAAGATGGCCACTGGCAGCCATGTTTAACGTCAAATCAAAATTATGTTCAACTCGGATAACCATCATGTCATGCTGATCATTTTAGAAAAAGTCCCATATCAATATCACTTATAGTTTTCAAGAAAAAGTCGCTACAAACTTATTTTTTAAAAATCTATTTTTAGCTGTGGTGGCCATCTTGAATTTCAGGCCGATCTGAAATTTTGCTAGGATCAATTAGACATTAAGAGCAACATTCCTGTAAAGTTTCATGAAAATCCGCAAAGTAGTTTCAGAGGAGAAGTCGCTACAAGTTTTTACTATATAACTCTATGTAAACAAAGATGGCCGCTGGCAACCATGGTTAACGTTGAATCAAATCGATTTTTAACAAGGACCAACATCATGTCATGCTGATCATTTTAGAAAAAGTCCCATATCAATATCACTTATAGTTTTCAAGAAGTAGTCGCTACAAACTTGTTTTTAAAAAACCTATTTTTAGATTTGGCGGCCATCTTGGATTTCACATCAACATGAATTTTTGCTAGTATCAACTAGACTTCATGGGCAACATTTCTGTAAAGTTTCATGAATATCCATCCAGTAGTTTCAGAGGAGTAGTCGCTACAAATAAAAGTTTACGGAAGGACAGACGGACAGACAGACAGACGGACGACGGACGCCGCACCACGGCATAAGCTCTGCTGATCTCTGATCAGTAGAGCTAAAAAAAAAAAAAATATGTTCACGCGATCACGGCCGACTCATGTGCTCATTGTCCTGCTGTTGGAACTGACCCTCTTCCGGACTTGCGAAAAACAAATTAAAACTGTTTTACCCCTTTGCAATAATTGCAAGTGATTGGGAAAAGAGCTAATTGTTGCCATGCCATTTTTGGAAACAATAAAACATACACAATTTCATATTGTTATCTATTGTAGATTTTAAAATACCACATTTTCCCATTCATCAAAGCTCATCACCACCTTAAATGTAATTTCGCCAAAAAATAAAATAAAATAAAATGCCTACCTACCTACCCTATTTTTTTCAGCAATGTTACAGTAAACACAGGTATAATTTTATTTGGCCTTATACGCAAAAACAATTTGCGTTTAACTGTTCTAACAATTAATATTAATGACTGAACAAATGCAAGTTATGCAGGAAAACTAACGGGATGCTGTGAGTTTTTAAAGAATCAAGATTGCCGTGTGTCCCTTTAACAGACAAACAAATTTCAGAATGTATGCTTTTTCTCAAATCGGACAGACTGCTGCCTTTTGATTGGGAAAGATTTCTGCCACAGTTGGGGAAAAAACAGTCAATTATTTAATTGGAAAGGGACCCATTACAGGCCTCTGTTACATTAGGTAAATTTGTTTGTATGGTGTTTTACGTCATTTTCAACACATGTAAGGTTATATATGACGATCGATTTTTTGTGGTGGAGGCAGACCACCCACTTTACCTGGGTAGAACCAGTACTGTACACCTCCCGTCATCCGTAAGAATTGACACTTCCTCACTTACAAGTCGAGCTCCCAGCGGGATTCGAACAAGCAGCGGTACAGGCGAAGGTTAAAACGCCACAGAGATGCCCGAAATGTATCAACATGTCGCCAGTTGTCAATCATTTATCCATTTCAACCAATCAAACGAACGATACCTCCGACAAACAACAGCACGTGTATAAAGCATGTGCAACTATGTTATATAAACTATTGTCTATATACTCCGACATCAACAATAGGGCGGAGATATCTAAGTACTGACGACATGTCAATAGGTATGAGTGTATACTTACGTTGGGTCTAGCACCGTCTTCCTCCCTCCTCCGTCTGCTTTTATAACTTTTACTGCAACGCAAAATAACAAATCAATAAAATGATGCAACATACTATTTCTTGCTTATAACATCAAATTACCATCAAATTACCAACACAAATGTCAAAGATGCATTACAATTTTAAGGCCACACATTAATTTTGTGGAAACCGTCAAAAAATACGAAAAAAATCTTTTATAAGAGCTTCTGTCTTGCAAGAAGACACAGAAAGTGGGGGAAAATTGGTCAAAACTAGAAGCCAAATCTGAAGTTGGACTACAGTGTAATAGGCAGAAAATCAGGACTTAGGTGTATAAGTATGCAAACAGTGTGCACAATAATTCTAACATGCACTAAGAGCCAATTCCGTGCCAAGCGGTTGTCTCTGGGGCATATTATTTTTCCAGAGAAAGGTGAAAATGTACCTTTTTAGATCAAGTTTCTTCTATAAATGTATACAAAACATAATAATGAGAAAGTAAGAGTTTGGAAGTGTTGTTTAGCAAAAAACTTTTCTTTTTTTTTTACCCCATCCACTCCACCAAATATTGGTCGCGAAAGACAAAAGACGGCTGCACGGTTGGCGGGTGGACTAAAGGGCGAAGACTTTCTAGAAGTGCAAAAATTGTAAGAAGTGTCAGAGACAAAACAGAAGCATTTATAAACACGCCTTACCCTGCATATCGCTGTGAGTAAGATTCGGTACCCTGCATTCTGTTATTCATCACAACACTGTT
This sequence comes from Cyrtodaria siliqua, assembly GCA_037043455.1. Classification (NCBI taxonomy): domain Eukaryota; kingdom Metazoa; phylum Mollusca; class Bivalvia; order Adapedonta; family Hiatellidae; genus Cyrtodaria; species Cyrtodaria siliqua. Next base: position 91,490 of record JAWPHD010005662.1, on the reverse strand, counting down.
GTTGTTTATATTGTTATCCAGATTCTGCTGCTGCTGCTGCTGTGGTTGCTGCTGATGCTGCTGATGATGTGGCAGTGGTGGCGGAGGTGGTGGTGGCGGGTGGTGATGCTGCTGCTGCGACATCGGGGCGTGAGCCATGTGTGAGTGGTTACCGTGCACACCATGGTTACCGTGGTTTGGGCCGTCGAGGCGGCGACCCTGGTAGGCCTGTGTGTGGTTAGAGATCGGAGCTGAAGTGTCCATGTTGCGCGGACTGGTTTTATGCACGTGACCAACGGCGTTCTGCTGCTGCTGGCGGTCATGCTGATTTTGGAGACGAGGTGGCAACGACTCGTTTGAGTTGACTCTGTCTCGATGCATTGGCTGGTTGGGATGCATCTTTTGATTTCTGTCAGGACACAAATTAAAAGACGGATTTTAGTATGATTATGAGCCGTAGTGTCTCATGCAACACATTCTGTATATGAAAACCATCTTTTGGACAGAGTTTACAAATAGTTTCAATAGCATGATCCTTTATAGATGCTAGGATTGAACCATCGCCGGACAGAGGTGTATGGCTCTAAAGTCAAACACGAGGCCAAATAAATACAACTGTTCAAATCTCGACCTGAGCCTTGTATGTAAAGGGTAGATTCATTACCTATACAGAAAATATAAATGGCTCATTTCTCCATCTTCCTACCATATCGGAGTTACAACTAGACATATTGTGGATAGTGTCCTCTAGTTTTCCATCTTCCTTCCATATCAGAACAACACACTACATTTTTGCAAGTCAACATAATGTGGGCAGTAATTAGTTGAAGACACTGATGCCCCTGCTGTAAGCTACCAGCTGAAATATGGCCACAACTCCGCCAAAAGTCAATGGACAGTAACAGCGCGACAATATGCGCAACATACTTCCTACCGACTATCGTCACAATCTGTTGAGAAGTTCAGGAGTAGTCTGGACAAAAATGTGCGACATACGTACATATGGACATGGGCAACACTGTAAGCACACACACCCCATGTATGGGGGGGGGGGGGGGCATAATAAAAGGCGAACATTCAAGAGCTTCTCACCTGCTATAATTTCTGTTAATATTTGTGAATTGGGGCCTATTGGTTACTGCAGGGTTCATCTTCACGCTGGCTGGCTGTAAGCCGTTCATTGCTAACACCTGAAAATTCAAATGATTAAATAAACAACATTTCTGATGTAAATATTTATAATTACGTTTTCTTAACAGGTTTGTTTGAATGGTGTCCACCTCATTTTTCCTAGGTAGAACCAGTACTGCATATCTCCCGCCATCCGTATGATTTGGAAACTTTCTCACTTGGCAAGTCAAGACTCCAGTGGGATTCAAATCCACAGCAGTGAAAGGTGAGAAAGATTAAGATGCAGTGTCTTTACCACCGTGGCCACGGACGTGCTTCACAATCCACAGGTAAGCATCAACATAGCACTATGTGAAGCGAGAGACTACCTTCAACAACGCAAAACTTAAATCTGTGATAGTTATTCTATTCTAACATTTACAAGAACGAGTGTAGGAAATGTACCGACATCAACAAATTTAATCTTTCATAATAGAAGTTAACTCCCTTGGATAAAAAAACGGCAAAATATAGACTATATTCATAATTGTACATCTTAACAACACGAAAACACAAAGTCATTCAAGATGGTAAACACTTGGATCAACATGGCCCTCAATGGATAGTACAGTAAAGGCCCGTTCACATCCCCGCCACCACCCCACCCCACCCATCACCCACTTCACCTCCTAAAACCTAAACAGACAAACGACAATAAAAACTGTTTATCAAAACTCTACCCAGGTGTTCAGTCATGTAATAACCTATCAGTGCTAATTAAAAGTATTCGTTTGTTCACAGGTTCTTAAAATACCCGTGATTGAAAATGCGTAAAATAAATTACGAGTTTGAAACTCTTAATTCGATGCTCCAGTTTTTGGGTTTGGCCTAGCTGCTTAAAGCCATTTATATAGTTCGGATTCTCAATATATGTAACTCGTCCTCACTAGGTTAAGGAACGGTGTACATTTGTTGTAAAATTTACCTGTTTATGGCGAGACATAGACTTTAAGCGGTATAACATTACACAGAGCAAGCTTACTAGCCTTTTTAGATTGTGTAGACAGGCGTTTATGGTATATATCCTAGATTGTGTAGACAGGCGTTTATGGTATATATCCTAACACCTTACAGCGCTTTTTCTTTTTTACTGTTTTTATAGCCGTTGTTCGGTCATATTCCCAATGACAAAACATATCTTTTTTCCCCAATTTTGAGAAGAAAATTCCCAATTGAAAGAAGAAAAAGAAAAAACACTGAAAAGTAGCAAAAATGTGACTAGTATTGAATATGAAATGCTTTTAAATGCCTCTGTTGATCTTGTTGTAGTGTAAACAGTATGAAAGATACAATTATGAAATAAATGTTTGACCGTTTTGTTTCCCAATTTTATGAAAAATCGCACTAAAATTCCTAATTCTGAGGGTACGTGGTATGTTCCCAAAATGTAGAAAAAAAGCAATGCCTTATCCTGAAGACCTTTTGCCCACCGAAGCACATGTTTGACTACAGTGTTGCTGTATATGTGTATCACTCACATTTGTTATGTAATTGATTGAACAAGTTGTCAAAAATCATATACCATAGTGCAACAGCTTGCACAGCATCGGATTTCTTTTGTAATAAATTTAGAAAGAGAATGCTAGATTCTATATTTCTTGCATACCGGACAAGGATATCCGTCATTTTACCGGGGCTAGATATTTCCATCTCACCTTAGGGTAGATAAAATTCACGCCAACATCCGGTATGCAGGAAAACCGGCAAAAAAGTTTAATAGTAGCTGGCGGCATCAATGCACAACATGTCTCTGATATGCAAGAAAAAGAATCTATCATGGGTATTCGGTTCAGATAGGGAATTCCAACCCTCGGTATGTTTTAATCAGAACCTCGGCACAGCCTCGGTTCCGATAAAAAAACAATTATACCTCGGATTGGAATATAAGAATCTTTCATGGGTATCCGGTGAGGATAGGGAATTCCAACCCGAGGTATAAAAACACTTATACCGATATAATGAGGCATATCTTTGTCCAGTATGCAATAAATCCCTATCTTCTCCGGTTAGCCATGGTAGAGTCTTATAATATCGAATAACTTAACAAGACTTCACTGCCGTTAACTTATACAACTAGCGCATTATCAAAAATATATAACGGTTACAACAGTAACACTGAGGCTGCAAGTTACGTGATCAGGGTTATTCTATTAAAACATACATGGGAAGGTACTTTTGAAATTGAACACCCACCCATAGATTCAAAACTGAGTTTGAAGAACCATATTTTGGAAAATAGGCTTCACCCATAAATGTTTATTAAATTGCCTTCCTCGGTCCCGGTTATGTTTTAATGGAATAGCATACAGGATTGCTAGAATGAACTATGTTCTAACTAGTCTTTTTTTGAGAAAAACAGATGTCTCCCCCTACTGCACAACCTAGTTAATAAAAGTTTGATAGTGGATACTGTGGACCCTTGTATGTTTTAATGGCATAGCCCTTACAGGACTGTCGTTAAAGTTCTCCAGCCATGTTTTGTTTCAAGAACATGTTTAATTAAATCGAAATCAAAACACAACAATAGATATTTACAATTCACACATTGCAATATCTGTGAAAAGCGAGAATACGATTTTATCTGAGGACGTAGAAAACTTTGAACAGGTAAATTAATCCACAGGTAAATGTATTTATCAATTATCTGTAAATAGTTGTGCAGCTATACAATTCAGATTTACCTCATTTCCCCGTGCAGTCACGCAGTGGCAAAAGTAGTACGATTGTTTCTGACTTTCAAACGGACGGACAACTAACGGCCGCACAAAAAGATTACTATAAACCCCTTCTATTCGGATGCATAAAAATAATACCGATGATTAAAACTCTTTAACAATTTCTTTGATGAGATTGCAGCTTTTTGGGGGGGTTATTTTTCCTTCCAAATAACCCCCCAAAAAAGCTGCACAGTTGTTGCCATTGGAATAACGACCAAATCAAGGAGCAGAGCAGATCCCAACACAAACACACAATGTTTAGTGGTTGTTAGTTGAGAGATTCTGTACAATATGAGTTCTGACTTACCATACTCGGATCAAGCATGGTGGGATTGCCCCCTGGCCACGTCGGTAGTAGCGGGTTAGGTGGCGGGTAAAAGGGAATTGCCTGCAAATATAGAATAGCAACTGTAGATGATATGGCTAAATTGCTTAAAGGAGTTGTTGATGCACTATTTTCAAACATGATTTATTTAAAAGGGCTCTAAAAAACTTGAAAAAAGCTGAAAGAATTATCAAAATGTCATGAAAAATAAAGGAGCTGTGACCTATTGAAAATTTGCGAAGAACATAAATAGAGGCGGCCATCTTTGAACGATGATGTCATCGCGCCTTTTTACTATATATGGCATAATGACAAAATGTATTTTAAAGCAAAGAAAATTTTCTTTGCTTTAAGACATTTTTTCAATATGCCATATACATTTTATTATGGTAAAAAGGCGCGATGACATCATAATTCAAAGATGGCCGCCTCCATTTATGTTTCCTTGCAAATTTTCAATAGGTCATATCTCTTTTATTTTTCAAGGCATTTTGATCATTCTTTCAGCTTTTTTCACATTTTTCACAGCCCTTTAAAATAAACCGTTTTTGGAAATAGTGCATCAACCCCTTTAAGGGGGTTTGGTTGTGTGTAAAATTGAATTGCCTGCAAATATAGAATAGCAATAGTAGAATGGGTGGCTGGTAAAACGGAATTGCCTGCAAATATAGAACAGCAATAGTAGAATTGGTGGAGGGGAGAACGCAATTGCCTGCAAATATAGAACAGAAATAGTAGAATGGGTGGCGGGTAGAACGGAATTGCCTGCAAATATAGAACAGCAATAGTAGAATGGGTGGCGGGCAGAATGGAATTGCCTGCAAACACAGAATAGCAACTGTAGATGATATGGCTAAATTGCTTAAGGGGGTTTGGTTGTGCGTAAAATGGAATTGCTTGCAAACATAGAATAGCAACTGTAGATGATATGGCTAAATTGCCTAAGGGGGTTTTGGTTGTGTTGCCTGCAAACGTAGAATAGCAACTGTAGAAGATATGCATAAATTTCTTAATGGGGTTGGGTCGCGAGTAAAATGGAATTGCCTTCAAATATAGAATAGCAATAGTAGAAGATATGGAGCCTAAATTTCTTATTATAAAGGGGGTTGGGTTGCAAGTAAAATGGAATTGACTGCAATATATAATAGCAATAGTAGAAGATATGGCTAAATTTCTTAAGGGGGTTGAGTTGCGAGTAAAACTGAATTGCTGCAAACATAAAATAGCGCTAGTGTAAGATATGGATAAATTTCTTAAGTGGGTTGGGTCGCGAGTAAAATAGAATTGTCTGCAAACATAGAACAGCACTAGTGTAAGATATGGCTTTAACTATATTATTATTATCAAAATTTAACCAGCAAAATACATCCTTTCCGACGAAAACAAGAATGATAAGTAAACATACAGAAAATACTAAAAATTACATTACTATTTTTAGCAAGTGGCCATCTTGCATCATTAGAGGCAACAAAAATCACAAATCTAAGAAACATTGCTGTCCAGTTTCACTGAAATATTGACAGCAGTTTCAGGTGAGTGGTACTGTCATTTCCACTCCATCTATTTAAAGGTAACAAGCAAGACATGTCTAAATATATGAGAGGCCCATGTTTCACTGAAATATTGACAGCAGTTTCAGTATTTCAACTGATCTAGTTGAAGGAGAGTTTCCACTTTGTTACTGAGTGACAATGAATGTTTTGAAAGAAAGGGAGTAATGCATAGTTTTTCATTTTGTTGTTGAACATAGGGACTGATAAAAGAAGCCTGTCACAAATAAACACAAATCATCAGTCTACCGGCTATTAAAGAATTAAATTGAATTTGATTTTATAGTCGCACCAACAGCTGAGATCATATGGCGACTTTCCAGCTTCCATTGGAGGAAGAACCCAGGTGCCCCTCCCGGTAATTTTCGTGCACGGACTTGACATGTTTTTGTATCTACCAGAGGCAGGGGTTACTTGTTAACCATTGATGATACAATGAACTGTGAAACGTTTATCGATATCTACGAAAGGCAACAGTTCTTTATGATACTGTGACAAGTTTTTTGTATCTACCAGAGCGGGGGTTACCTGTTGCCCATTGATATGATACTGTGACATGTTTGGCATCAATGAGAATGGTTGTGCGGTCGTGAACTGTGGTTGTGATGCCGACGACGTCACCACGTCTGCCATCTGTTGCTGCGTCACCTGCGGCTGCTGCTGGAAACGCTTCATGTTGTTGAAACCGTTCCGCGGTTGATATGCACGGATCAGGGGCTTGGCCTTGATTCTCGCCTGTAATGAATGCAGAAATGTACAGTGTGTTAGGAGGGGGTATAGAATCACTTGGGTAAAACATCTAAAATTTAAAATGAAAGGAAAACATCTGATTCTGGCCTTGAATTCACCAACCATCCTGGAGAATATCCTTACACTTAAGGCCACAAAAAGTTAATTACCTGGTTCTCAGGCCACTTTTTCTGAGAAGAGATGCGGGCGGGCGCATTTTTTTTTACAATTTTACAGTGGTCAACAGACACGCGGGAGATTTTTTTTTATCCAAACTTTAATTCCAATACATGTATTGATGCAAAATATCTCCAAATACATGTGCAATAACCAGTTGGATCAGCTCATCTCTATTGTCGATCATTACCTTATCATTTCTTCCCGACTTATGCTTCTTTCAATCACATTAAGTCTGTATATTTGTATTAGATCACGGATGTACTTCAATCGACTCGATGACACCGCCATTATTGCATGTTGTTGTGAGACTTTGTCGATTAGACGCTTGAATAAATCGCCTGTTCTGTAGCTGCTACTAGTTCCAAGCGTCTCAAGCGTCTGACTCTCCTAGATTGGTACGACTGCAACACTCACAAGCTAGCGAGCAGAGCGGCAGATAGTCGGCCGTGCACCAGTCTACCCAAAAGGGGATTCCCCTGAGGTAGTTGCATGTAAACACCGGAACGAACTTGGATGCGGAACTTTTTTCTCGAAATTTCGGTAGCGCATTTCCAATTTTTTATTTTATTACGTTCGAGATAAAATCGGCAATACGGTACCAAAAAAAGACATGCGGGCGGGCGGGCCTGAGAACCAGGTAATTAATTTTTTATGGCCTAAGCTCAAGTATGCAAATTTCAATCACTCAGTTTAAGTTGAGTTTAAAGTATAAACGCTCAGAACAAGTAAGATACAATACTAATATATAGCAACTTCATACACCTTTTTTTTATCTTTGAAAATATTGGAAATATTTGAGAACGAAAATCGAGTACTTGAGCTTAAATCTAAGAAACATTTGTAGAATGGATGGTGAATTCCAGGCTGGATTTACTTCTTCTATAACAGGAAAATTTCTGAAATTGTTGTTCTGTATCTGTAAAAAAATTTAACAGGTTATTTTGCACCAATATTTACGTGATTTCATTGTATCTCTGTAATGAAACTGTAAGGTATCTCTTATATATATATATTTTAAAGGTCACAAGGCAGTCTTGAATAAATTATCAAGCATTAAAATAAGCACCTCGATTTATTAATCCAGTATCCCTTTGACTCTTAAACATGCTTATATATAATATATTTATTTGTTGTTGTTTTTGGTTTTTAATTTCTATTTTAAGCATGTTAACATGTACTGATTTGAACAACCACATTACGTCAATAACAAAGGGAGATAACCGACCAACTAAATTACCTCCCCTTCAAGGTCTAGGCCTTGAATTCACCAACCATTCTTGAGAATATTCTTAGACTTAAGCCTAAGTATGCAAATTTCAATAACACATATTTCTACAAGTTTAAAGAATAACCATTTATAACAAGCTGCTATATATAAATATGATACAAACTAATAAATAGCAACTTCATACGATTGTTTATCTTTGAAGTTCATGGGAATATTTGTGACCAAAATTTGAGGACTTGAGCTCAAGTCTAAGAATAGTTTGAAGAATGGTTGGTGAATTCCAGGCCAGGTCCTCATATATTTGATCTCCTTCGTGTTTATCATTGTATTTTACATGTCATTTTTTATATTTATTTTTGCATAAATAAGGATAGTTTCTATTAAACCGTATATTTTTTTTTTCTTTACTTAAAGTAGTATTTTTCTTTGTATACAAACTTTAAAAAAAAGAGCAAAGTTTGCATATTACTGAAATGATAAGCGAGAAAATTAAGAGAAGGAGACCCAAATGTTTGAGCCTGATTGTTAGAAGACAGTTATCATCGAGACACGTCACTGCGGTTCCTCATCACTTGTTAATGGAAATAATGAGGCGGGAGACATTGTTTGTGGTCCATTAACATTTCATAAATCAACTGCATTTCTGCAGTTAAATGTGTTGATCTCAAAGGTTAAAAGTGGACAAGCAGAAATCAGAGTTACTCACCATAATCGGTTTACCCAGGAATGTGCGAACTTCCTCCCGCAGATACTGGTACGCCCTCTGCGCATCAGCATCCGAATCAAACGTGACGTACCAATTACTGTTGTGGGCAAATTCACAACTCACAAACTTCGGGCAGTTCTGACCAGAGAACAACCCTTGTACATCCTGTGCAGGAAAACAATATAAATTAATGCGAAACATAGTATGAATACAAGGGTTGGAAATCAAATTAAACAGCTCACCTAACACTTTGCCATTTAACAAAATTTAAGACCATTCAAACAACCATATATAAGTCTATTAAATCATTTTAGAATTATTTTATTATTAGAATTTTGTGTTTCAAGAACCTCATTAATCTATCTCAAGTAAAAACTCAATGAGTTTTGAAAATAGAATGAGTTTCTAGCTGAATTAACTGGTTTCATCACTTTTTTATCACTGAACCAATCAGAACGCTTCACTGATATTTTCATTTAGTTGTTTCTATCATGATACTTTCTGGTATTATGACATCACATCCTGGTATTATGACATCACATCCTGGTATTATGACATCACGTCATGCATGCTATTATGATGCAACTCAGTGAGTTCTGGTAAATGGTTGTTTAAAATGCTGCGAGAAACAGTTTGAAACCAAAAATCATAAAATTCTAAAATATCAAATAATTCTAAAATGATTCAATAGACCGTTATATATCCCTGCATATTAAAAAATTCCAATAAAAGTTGACCCGTTAATGAAACATATTCATTCGTGTCAACATCTGATTGTCCAGACCGTTATTCTGATGTATTAATGCATGCGTGTATGGCGTTATATATCAAAGCCTCACACGTACCTCTACGGGCGTGGCGTCAGGGATCTCACGGAGTATGACGATACACCTGTTGGTGTTGGGACGAACCTTCTCCCCCTTCTCATCCACCTGTACAAAGTTGGACTCTGTGGAAGAACGAAACACAGTTCATGTATATATTCAATCAAGTAGTGTTTTGTTTGCCAAAAACACATTTCCGACCAGTACATCTTGTGGCGTTGTCTTGAAATAGCCTTTTACAGAGAAACCAAGTGATGAGAGGCAAAACTGCCCCCTATATTGAAGATTTTAAGGCATACATTTTGAATATCTATTTTAACTTCACCTGGACATTCTCATTATTCAAACTCATTAGAAGTAAGTCTGAAGGCTATTCTAATCAACTTTTACATGACATCATCAAAATAATTAATTTGACCAATCAGTGGTCAATAAAACAAGAGGTCAATGACCTTGAAGCTCTACTGATTGATTTTGATTTCAGGAAGTAGTCGCTACAGACTTGTTTTTCGAAAAATTATTTTTAGCCGTGGCGGCCATCTTGAATTTTTGGCCGACCTGAAATTTTGCTAGGATCAATTAGACATCAAGAGCAACATTCCTGTGAAGTTTCATGAAAATCCGTCAAGTAGTTTCAGAGGAGTAGTCGCTACAAGTTTTCATTATATAACTCTATGTAAACAAAGATGGCCGCTGGCAGCCATGTTTAAAGTCGAATCAAAACGATTTTCGACAAGGACCAACATCATGTCATGCTGATCATTTTAGAAAAAGTCCCATATCAATATCACTTTGAGTTTTCAAGAAGTAGTCGCTACAAACTTGTTTTTTAAAAACCTATTTTTAGATTTGGCAGCCATCTTGGATTTCACATCAACATGAATTTTTGCTAGGATCAACTAGACTTCATGGGCAACATTTCTGTAAAGTTTCATGAAAATCCATTCAGTAGTTTCAGAGGAGTAGTCGCTACAAAAAAAAGTTTACGGACGGACAGACGGACGCCGCACCACGGCATAAGCTCTGTCAAGCTAATAAAACACCTCCACATTCTGTTAGTGGGGTAAACTCAGTGTTTATCGTTGACGCTCAACTGACTTTAAGCGTAAATTTATAAAACTAACTTGCAGTGATAATCATATTAAAAGCTTTATTTTGTGTGTACAGCTATGTATTTTCTTTTGGTACTACCTGATCTTTAAACACCAGTATGGATATATTTTAATTTAAATTATGGTTAATGAGTTAAGAGCCTAACAAGCAAGGCATTTTCTTTCAAAAAATGACATTTTTTTCAGTTACAGCAGTTTTCAGTCCATTTCTGGTCCTGGAAATAGAGCGCACCCTCCAGCACAGCTGATTTTTTGTTATTACAGGTAATTTGATAGGGACACATTATATATACACTTGGCCTTTGGTAGACAAAAAATTATAAAGTATGGAGAGCGAGTACAGGGATTAATTATGGAGAGCGAGTACAGAGATTAAGTATGGAGAGCGAGTACAGAGATTAAGTATGGAGAGCAAGTACAGAGATTAAGTATGGAGAGCGAGTACAGAGATTAAGTATGGAGAGCGAGTACAGAGATTAAGTATGGAGAGCAAGTACAGAGATTAAGTATGGAGAGCGAGTACAGAGATTAAGTATGGAGAGCGAGTACAGAGATTAAGTATGGAGAGCGAATACAGAGATTAAGAGTGGAGAGCGAGTACAGAAATTAAGTATGGGGAGCGAGTACAGAGATTAAGTATGGAGAGCGAGTACAGAGATTAAGTATGGAGAGCGAGTACAGAGATTAAGTATGGAGAGCGAATACAGAGATTAAGTATGGAGAGTGAATAGAGATTAAGTATGGAGATCGAGTACAAATATTAAGTATAGAGAGCGAGTACAGAGATTAAGTATGGAGAGCGACTACAGATATTAAGTATGGAGAGTGAGTACAGAGATTAAGTATGGAGAGCGAGTACAGATATTAAGTATGGAGAGCGAGTACAGATATTAAGTATAGAGAGCGAGTACAGAGATTAAGTATGGAGAGCGAGTACATATATTAAGTATGGAGAGCGAGTACAGAGATTAAGTATGGAGAGCGAGTACAGATATTAAGTATGGAGAGCAACTACAGAGATTAAGTATGGAGAGCGAGTACAGATATTAAGTATGGAGAGTGAGTACAGAGATTAAGTATGGAGAGCGAGAACAGATATTAAGTATGGAGAGCGAGTACAGAGATTAAGTATGGAGAGCGAGTACAGATATTAAGTATGGAGAGCGAGTACAGAGATTAAGTATGGAGAGCGAGTACAGAGATTAAGTATGGAGAGCGAGTACAGATATTAAGTATGGAGAGCGAGTACAGAGATTAAGTATGGAGAGCGAGTACAGAGATTAATTATGGAGAGCGAGTACAGAGATTAATTATGAAGAGCGAGTACAGAGATTAAGTATGGAGAGCGAGTACAGAGATTTATTATGGAGAGCGAGTACAGAGATTAATTATGAAGAGCGAGTACTGGGAGACTACAGACAATCAGACATACCTCTCAACAATTCTACAATCAACTCCAGATCACTGGTCAGTCTCTGGATCTGGTCAAGATTGCCCACTGTTGCTATGGGAACATACTGGTCAGCATCCATCTGTGACTGCAGGTATGAGTCACTAGACAAATTTTCCCTGAAAATAAAAATATATAATTTTATAGAAGTGCTAAAAATGAAATGTTAGCATAATATTTAACTACCTTAAAGCTCATAGAAAGAGCGGGCTAAGAACAGATTGATTGATTGATTGATTGATTGATTGAATAAATAAATGAATGAATGGTGCCTCGAGTATACAAGAAAACAAAAAGGATGTTCCATGAAACATTTCTGTTTTGTGTCGCCTGCTATGTGCTTATTTAAAATTACGAGTTAGGTTAGGCTGCAGGATAGTTTTATTGAAAAGGGGCACAACTCTGCCGAAAAGGGGCACAACTCTGCCGAAATGAGTTACTGGACATGGTGGTGGGGCACAACTCTGCCGAAATGAGTTACTGGACATTGTGGTGGGGCACAACTCTGCCGAAAAGGGGCACAACTCTGCCGAAATGAGTTACTGGACATGGTGGTAAGATGAAGATGTGTGTGAAGTTCCATGAACATTATGTCAACTCCTTTTTTAAGCTATGGCCAAGGTCAGGTTGCAGGTTAAAGTGTGACTGACCATTGGATGGCAACAGACGACCAACAAAGTGATCTGTCATGCTATACAGGCGACACAACAAAGGTGTGTGGGGACTAACAGACCCAGCAAAGAGCAATAAAACAAAGCTGCGCCACTGATGATTTTTAGAACTGAACTCTTTTTACCAACACACTCCCCCCCACACCCACCCACATCGAGGACTGACCCTTATGTTATAAAGATTGTTCCAATTAAGCCTTTCAATTCCTTTAACAGGCCTTATCAATCCAACCAAATCAAATCTTATCTGAAGAGATTAAATATTTGTTTTCTACCTGGAGAAATATGTTTCCAACTGGTTCTTGAGAACCTGTCGCAATTGGTCATCAGGCAGGTTCCCATCTACAGACTGTGGTTCCCCGTCTGAAAACAAATTTAAGCATGTAATGTTAACCTTTAACCTGCTACATATATATAATGGACTGTCTTTCTTTGAATAAACATCATTCAATTTATGTGACAAAGAGGTGTTTTGGGGGAAATGACTGATCAGCAGCCAGACATTGTAAACCCTGATCAGTCTGCAAGTTACTCATATGCTGATCTGGGTTTACATTGAGCACAACATTATAATGCTGCCACACTGGAATATCATGCCATAGACACATGGAATGATATCCCACCCAGTCACATTATACGGACATCAGGGCGACGAATGTGAAAACTACCTTTATGTGCTGAATGTCAAGCAAGGGAGATACTAGTACCAGCACGGGAGCTACTAGTACCAGCAGGGGAGCTACTAGTACCAGCAGGGGAGCTACTAGTCCCAGCAAGGGAGCTACTAGTACCAGCAAGGGAGCTAATAGTACCAGCAAGGGAGCTACTAGTACCAGCAGGGGAGCTACTAGTCCCAGCAAGGGAGCTACTAGTACCAAGGGAGCTACTAGTACCAGCAAAGGAGCTACTAGTACCAAGGGAGCTACTAGTACCAGCAAGGGAGCTACTAGTACCAAGGGAGCTACTAGTACCAAGGGAGCTAGTACCAGCAAGGGAGCTACTAGTACCATATTAATGAAGGATTTGGTGTGCCCAGGTCAGGAATTTAACCCACGACCTCCACCATGCCAGATGAACACTGTACAGCGAAGCCACCGTAAATATGAACATGTTCAACTAACCTGAAGCAGAGGTGCTATTTTCCCCACTGTACTGTATGCCCGTCATGGGCACACCACCGTTTTCTCCCCCGGCAAAATTGGGTTGTTGGATCTGCTGCGAGTCGACAGGGAATCCACTGCCACTCTGGTTGTCCAGAATCATGTTACACACCGTCTCTTCCAGCTTCATAGCCAGGTTGGCATTCGTGTCGCTGTGAAAGAAAAAATTATATTTAAAGAACTGAATTGAATTGGATTTTATAGCTGCACCAACAGCTAAGGTCATATGGCGACTTTCCACCTTCCACTGGTGGAGGAAGCCAGCTAGATAGGGCCTAAAAAAATATATATGTGTGTTTCTGGTTTCACCCTGTCAAAAAGTTAGGGTAGGTAGGTAGGAAAAAGTTTTTTTTTTAGATATTTTTTTTATATATATTGTTCGCATATATTATGCCATTTTTGTACTAAGGCAACTTCTTGATAACCTTTGCAAACAGTTTGGATCCAGATTAGATGCTTAACAACTCCGACTAATAAAATAATCATTTGAATAAAAATATTTGTTGTTTGATTGTAATATTTCCTTTTTTTTTTGCTAAAAATATTTAGGGTCGGCAGTAAAAAAGTAGGGTCGGTCGGGAAAAAAAAAAATACACATATTTTTTTGTTAGGCCTAGCTTCCTCAAATAAAGATTCATGGTCCATGAAGGCTTGAACCCACAGTGGCAGAGGGGCAAGTGATGTCAAGTCAGAGACTCTAACCACTTGGCCACGAACGCCCTTTGTAAGGAACTAACCCGCCAAATATCGGCATAATTACACTACAAAACCATTTATCAAAACTCTATACAAGTTTTCGGGTCATATAATAATGTTTGTGTGCCGATTAAGATATTCATGGGTTCTTAAAATACCCGTGACTATGTAAAACGAATTTGGGGTTTGGGCTGGCTGGTTAAAGCCGTTTATACCGTGTCTATAGAGCTTGAATTCTTAAAATATTAAGTTCTATATATATATACCTTGTCGTCAGTAGGTTCACAAATGGTGCACATCTGTTATAAATTTTGACTGTTGATGGCGAGATAGGGATTTTAAATTCCTGTGTCGCTTTTATTTTTTCTTTCAGTTTATTTAAACAGTAATGATTCTGTTTTCATTAAGTTTGTTATTTTATGTACATTATACATATTTGTAATTCAGTTGACTTACTTATTCAATTTACCAAAGCCCTTACACATAAACATTACTGCCGTTCAAGAAATACGATAAAACACATTTGGATACAGTTCTGTCCCATTGAGCAGGGTGGTTGTGTGTAGGTCTAAGGATTCGAGTCCCTTTACCATATGTGCCAAGAGGAGAATCCCTCGATGACACGGCTTTACGTCCAGACTAATCCCATTGTGTAAGGATTATCCAAGGGATTTATAAGGGATTACCCTGGTATCATGGTTGATCATAATATGGGACCATGTGTCAACAACACTTTTCAGAGTTCCCAAATTGCTATTTAAAATGTATACAATCTTCTCAGTATGGATAATAGCTTAAGTCTGAAAAAAATTAATAAGATTTCAAATTTCAAGCGAAACATCAGGATTTTAAAACTTATCTCCCTATTTAGCCTGCCAAAATACGACTCCCAAACAGATGGACACAAAAATGTCCCTGTCAGATGGAATAATTAAACAAACTTGTGTCACCTGCCTTGTGCTCATCAGTGATAAAAACTAAGGGGAAACTAGTTATTAAGTTTGAAGAAGATGGGTGCAACCCTTCCCAAGTTATTGAGTGTAAAGGATTTTTCATTATCTGTCCAGTGACCTTGACATTTGAGCTACTGACACAAAAATCAATGGGGTCATCCTCTTACCAATGGTGCAATCCTTCACAAGTTTTTGAGTGGAAACATTTTTTTTTTAATTATCAGATCAGTGACCTTGCCCTTTGACCGACTGATCCCAAAATCAACAGTGGTCATCCTCTCACCACTGACAATCAAACAATCAAATTAAATAGTTTACAGAGAGTGGGTGAAATCCAAGTTATTGAGCAGAATCAATTTGTTTCATTATCGAATCAGTGACCTTGACCTTTGGCCTTCTGACCCCAAAATCAAAAGGGTCATCCTCTCACAAAGGACAATCAAGTTATTAAGTTCGCAGATGGTAGGTTC
Organism: Cyrtodaria siliqua; assembly: GCA_037043455.1. Classification (NCBI taxonomy): domain Eukaryota; kingdom Metazoa; phylum Mollusca; class Bivalvia; order Adapedonta; family Hiatellidae; genus Cyrtodaria; species Cyrtodaria siliqua. Next base: position 75,570 of record JAWPHD010005662.1, on the reverse strand, counting down.
AAGCCTTCACAAGTTATTGAGTGGAAATGAAAGTGTGACGACAATGGACAGTCATCCCTAAGTACCTGCCATGCTATGTAGGTGAAGCAAAAACTCGTCAAAATGAACTTACTTGAACACCACGTTGTCTGTGAAGGGAGTGAACTCTGGCTGGAATGGTGAATCTGAAGCAGGGGAGAAAACTCCACCATCAGATTTGTCCATGGTGACGTCACCATTGGCATACGAGAAGTCTGAAGATACTGAAAAGAGAAGAAAATACAGATTCATGAATTACTGAAATCTGAAAATGTATTACATCCTTACTTGAAATCTGAAAATGCAAAACAAGCCATTTTTTAATTCACACAAAAAATATTGTTTCTCATTATTTCTCCATTCCAAATCACTTAACTTCTCAATCTTTAGACAACATGATTTTATTAAGGGGATTTGATAACCTTAACATGTTATTTTTCAAGTTCCACTTCTCGAAGAAAGCAATTAGTAGACTGTTTGGATCAGTGTATTCGGTAGAAATTCAAGAACTGGGTGTGCAAATATGCAAATAGGGTGTGCAAAATTATTTGCTAACATGCGTTGTGCTCCAATTCGCGACAAGTGTGTGTCTCTAGGATAATTTTTTTCCACAGATAAAGGTGAAAAAGGTGCATTTTAGATCATCTTTCTTCTATAAATGTATACAAAACATAACAATATTGAGAAAGTAAGAGTTTGGAAATGTTGTTTAGCAAAAAACACAAAAAAAACAAAAACTTTTTTTACCCCACCCACTCCTCCAAATATTGGTCTCAATTTTTCAAAAAACGACTGCACGGTTGACTGGCTAATACACTGGCTTGGATTTACAAGAGCTCAGGTTCCAATAACAGAATAAGCAGAACAGAATAAAGGCATCACTAGTAGCTGGTGAATTAAGTGTAGGCAACTTTCTGTCAGAACAGCCTTAGCAATCCTTATTGTAGTGCAGTTAAGCAAGGAATACAATCCGCATGTCTATTTACGCCCGTACCAACTGCACGTCCACTTCATGCCTATTATGCCCATACAAACTGCAAGTCTAATGACGCCCATACAAACTGCAAGCCTATGACACAAATATTGCATATTAATTAAACTTCACCAACTATCAATTGTCACGGGTTTGAGACCTGCCAGCAGCAAGTCTACTGTTCATCCTGATCTCCTTCCACTCCACAATTGCCTCAACCCATACGGGCAATGAGTGCCCCCTTATTAACCATTTTTCACTACACAGCCTCCATAAAGGACCCCTACAATACTATCTTCTTCACAAAACAGTTTACCTTCCTCCAAACTAGCATCCGGCCTCGCTAATGTCAACATAACTGAATTGCTAGGTGGCCAAACACACAATCACCTGGTACACAAGCTGTAGATTATCATGTGTTAATCTTACAGTGGATCAGTAGTACAAACCAGTAAACACCCCAGATTATCCTCCAAGATAATCCACTCTCAATCTCTGCATGCAAAACTATCAACCTGATAACAGGGTAACTCTACTAAGTCAAGATCACACAAACATATTAAGCTCATATCACACAACATATTCAGCTAATATCACACAACATAATTACACAAACTCCTGTTTACACATTACATGCTTTTTTTTGTTTACACATTACATGCTAATTCCCACTGTGTAGCAGCGCACTAATGTGTGCCTGAAATATCAGATGCCGGAATTCCTGATGATCTATTTATAGTAACATCAATATCAGCAGCATCAGCACTTTCTGTCAATTAAGGAAACTCTGGCTTTATACCTATTATTAGCTACTTAGCAAATGTCAAATACAATAATGCTTTAAGCTACGTCTGTACTTTTTCTTTTTGAGGGTGGGGTGAGTGGATGTGTGTGTGTGTGTGGACGTTTTGCAACTGGATCCTTTTATCGGTAGAACTTACACAAGGCCAAATAAAATAATAGGTGTGGTTCCGGTTTCCCGACCAACCCTGTTTTTAAGGGCCGACCCTAAAAAATGTATGACATTATTTTTTTACATTTTGCATTTTATGTTTTCTCTCTTTTCTTCTTTTCTGTTATTTTTTTTTCTTTTTCTTCTGTTGGTTCTGTATCTGATGATATCAACAAATATACAGTTAAGTTTATTTATTTATTGGGTATAAAAAAAAGTATTGTGTAAAAAAAAAAAAAGACAAAATAAAATATTTTCCCTACCTACCTACCCTATTTAATAGGAACCATACATATAATTTTATTTGGCCTAAGGAAAAGGACTGTATAACTACTGGGGATATGCTGCTTTCTGTACCTAAAATATTGAAGTGCAACTACAAAATACATTATAAATACTGGCTAAGGTGCTTTCTGTGCATTATAATAATTCAGATAGTGACGGCTTTAATATTTGCATGAACTTAGATAATTTCTCGCCCTTTAATTTCCATATAATTCAGATAGTCAAGGTTTCAATATAAGCACCAACTAATTTCCATATAATTCAGATAGTCAAGGTTCAATATAAGCACCAACTAATTTCCATATAATTCAGATAGTCAAGGTTTCAATATAAGCACCAACTAATTTCCATATAATTCAGATAGTCAAGGTTTCAATATAAGCACCAACTAATTTCCATATAATTCAGATAGTCAAGGTTTCAATATAAGCACCAACTAATTTCCATATAATTCAGATAGTCGAGGTTTCAATATAAGCACCAACTAATTTCCATATAATTCAGATAGTCAAGGTTTCAATATAAGCACCAACTAATTTCCATATAATTCAGATAGTCAAGGTTTCAATATAAGCACCAACTAATTTCCATATAATTCAGATAGTCAAGGTTTCAATATAAACACCAACTAATTTCCATATAATTCAGATAGTCAAGGTTTCAATATAAGCACCAACTAATTTCCATCTAATTCCGATAGTCAAGGTTTCAATATAAGCACCAACTCATTTCCATATAATTCAGATAGTCAAGGTTTCAATATAAGCACCAACTAATTTCCATCTAATTCAGATAGTCAAGGTTTCAATATAAGCACCAACTAATTTCCATCTAATTCAGATAGTCAAGGTTTCAATATAAGCACCAACTCATTTCCATATAATTCAGATAGTCAAGGTTTCAATATAAGCACCAACTAATTTCCATCTAATTCAGATAGTCAAGGTTTCAATATAAGCACCAACTAATTTCCATCTAATTCAGATAGTCAAGGTTTCAATATAAGCACCAACTAATTTCCATATAATTCAGATAGTCAAGGTTTCAATATAAGCACCAACTAATTTCCATGTAATTCAGATAGTCAAGGTTTCAATATAAGCACCAACTAATTTCCATATAATTCAGATAGTCAAGGTTTCAATATAAGCACCAACTAATTTCCATGTAATTCAGATAGTCAAGGTTTCAATATAAGCACCAACTCATTTCCATATAATTCAGATAGTCAAGGTTTCAATATAAGCACCAACTAATTTCCATCTAATTCAGATAGTCAAGGTTTCAATATAAGCACCAACTAATTTCCATCTAATTCAGATAGTCAAGGTTTCAATATAAGCACCAACTAATTTCCATATAATTCAGATAGTCAAGGTTTCAATATAAGCACCAACTAATTTCCATCTAATTCAGATAGTCAAGGTTTCAATATAAGCACCAACTAATTTCCATCTAATTCAGATAGTCAAGGTTTCAATATAAGCACCAACTAATTTCCATCTAATTCAGATAGTCAAGGTTTCAATATAAGCACCAACTAATTTCCATCTAATTCAGATAGAACATGCACATTGCTAATTTTTCAACTAGAATTTAGAAGAAATACTATTTTCGAGGACTAGCGTAGATCACAAAAGTCGATTACCGAAATTAATGAATGCTCGCCCACACACTGCTCAAAATGACAAACAATTTCTCCTCTAGACAGCTAAATCAGCCACAAAGTAGAGAACAGGCCTCAAGAAGCTTTTCTACTCAGAGACAAATGCAGTCTCTTTGTCTTAAACCACCCATAATTATACATTGCTGGTCGGTGTGTTTAGCAATAACCGTTATTTAAAAGTGTGTTTTGTTTCTTTTTGGTTGGTTTTTCACATATCTATACCTCTTCGTTTGCTTTTGTTAGTTTTACCTCTAAAATGCTTGTGGGGAGGTATTTTTCTGAACTAGGTCTTAAGTCAGGTTTTTGGCAAGTGTATTTTCTCTTAACTAGAACTGATAATTAATTTTAAAAAAAATATTGAATTATTTAAAAAAATATATATATCACTGTAAGTGATAAATGCCCCCGAAGTGTCCTTTGATCTCTATGTATGACCTTGACCTTGGAGCCATAGACCTGGATTTTTTGCATGACACGTCATTTGGTTGCAGTGAGCACTTGTGCCAAGTTGTTTGAAAATCCGTCCAGGCATGCAAATTATTGACGGACACAATTTGACCTTTGACCTCTAAGTGTGACCTTGACCTTGGGGCCACAGACCTGGATTTTGTGCGCGACACATCGTCTTGTTGTGGTGAGCACTTGTGCCAAGTTACTTGAAAATCCATCCATGAATGCCAGAGTTATTGACTTTTGACCTCCAGTGACCTTGACCTTGAAGACCTGGGTTTTGCGCGTGACACATCGTCTTGTTATGGTGATCACTTGTGCCAAGTTATTTAAAATTCCCTGCAGGGGTTGTGACATTACGGTCCGGACACGAAATTGCATACCTGTTTTTGACCTACCTGTTTTTGACCTATAACTGCAAGTGACCTTGACCTTTGAGGTACGGACCTGATTTCTGCGCGCAACACATCGTCTTATGGTGATCACTTGTGTCAAGTAATTTAAAAATCCCTGCAGGGGTTGTGACGTTACGGTCCGGACACGAAAATGCGTACCTGTTTTTGACCTATGAACTGCAAATGTGACCTTGACCTTTGAGGTACGGACCTGGTTTTTGTACGCGACACATCGTCTTGTTATGGTGATCCCTTGTGCCAAGTTATTTAAAAATCCCTGAAGGGGTTGTGACATTACGGTCTGGACAAGAAATTGCGTACCTGTTTTTGACCTATGAACTTCAAGTGTGACCTTGACCTTTGAGGTACGGACCTGGGTTTTGCGCGCGACACATCGTCTTGTTATGGTGAACACTTGTGCCAAGTTAATAAAAAAAACATGCAGGGGTTTTGAAAGTACAGTCCGGACACGAACTGCAGAATGACGGAATCCGGACAGACAGACAGACAGATGGATGGTGCGATTACTATATTAAAACTTAAACCCCACTTTTTTTTATCTGCCTCCAAACATGCAGACTGAGGTTAAAGTATCACTAACGTACCAGAACAGGAATTAACACCCCAACCATACTTTTCATTCATATGGCTTCCCAACTCCCAGTGACCATTGTCTCCCAGTGACCATTGTTTTATTGGCCACTGCTAGCAATTATGTAGCCAATCACAACATGCCACAATTCTCTATATTCCCAGAGCACTAGATAAGCACATTGTGACAGTCCAAACTCCACTGCACCCAGCTGAACCGGGATTCTCTGGTGGCTATCAGGGCAGAGGGACTATAATCATTAGAATTACACGCACACACACACACAGAGCACATTTTAGGAAATCGTACATAACTAACAATCTTCCATACATAAACTAACAATCTTCCATACATAACTAACAATCTTCCATACATAACTAACAATCTTCCATACATAAACTACGGCGGATTTGTAACCGGAGGCCCCGGGTTCAATCCTCCGTGGTGCCACTGAGTTTCGTCGGTGTGTTCTTGGGCAAGACACTTTCCCTTAGCCTCGTCCGTCGGATGGGGACGTAAACCAGGCGGTCCCGTGTATCGCTCTATCCTCCGAGCACGTTAAAGAACCATAGGATCTATTCGATAGTAAGAGTAGGGCACAGTTCCCGGATTCCTATGTATCCTTCCCCTCTCTCTGGGGCGGCTCTAAATAACCTATACTGTGTTGATGAGCCGTTAAACAAAACTAAGTCTTTCATACATAACTAATAGTCCGCCATACACATCCCATACATAACTAACAATCTTCCATACATAAACTAACAATCTTCCACAATATTCCATACATAAAATAGCAATCTTCAATACATAAACTAACAATCTTCCATACATAAACTAACAATCTCCCATACATAAACTAACAATCTCCCATACATAAACTAACAATCTTCCATACATAAACTAACAATCTTCCATACATAAACTAATAATCTTCCATACATAAACTAACAACCTTCCATACATAAACTAACAATCTTCCATACATAAACTAACAACCTTCCATGTACATAAACTAACAATCTTCCATACATAAACTAACAATCTTCCATACATAAACTAACAACCTTCCATACATAAACTAACAATCTTCCATGTACATAAACTAACAATCTTCCATGTACATAAACTAATAATCTTCCATACATAAACTAATAATCTTCCATACTTAAACTAACAACCTTCCATACATAAACTAACAATCTTCCATGTACATAAACTAACAATCTTCCATACATAAACTAACAATCTTCCATACATAAACTAACAATCTTCCATACATAAACTAACAACCTTCCATACATAAACTAACAACCTTCCATACATAAACTAACATTCTTCCATGTACATAAACTAATAATCTTCCATACATAAACTAATAATCTTCCATACATAAACTAATAATCTTCCATACATAAACTAACAACCTTCCATACATAAACTAACAATCTTCCTTGTACATAAACTAACAATCTTCCATACATAAACTAACAACCTTCCATACATAAACTAACAATCTTCCATGTACATAAACTAACAATCTTCCATACATAAACTAATACTCTTCCATACATAAACTAACAATCTTCCATGTACATAAACTAACAATCTTCCATACATAAACTAACAACCTTCCATACATAAACTAACAACCTTCCATGTACATAAACTAACAATCTTCCATACATAAACTAACAACCTTCCATACATAAACTAACAACCTTCCATGTACATAAACTAACAATCTTCCATACATAAACTAACAACCTTCCATACATAAACTAACAATCTTCCATACATAAACTAACAATCTTCCATACATAAACTAATAATCTTCCATACATAAACTAACAATCTTCCATGTACATAAACTAACAATCTTCCATACATAACTAACAATCTTCCATACATACAATCTTCCATATATAAACTAACAACCTTCCAACAGTTAGCATTGATTAAGCACCGGCAAGATCGGCTTGATTGATGGAGGTATGGAAATGTCACTGGCAGTATGGAAATGTCACTGGCAGTATGGAAATGTCACTGGCGGTCATGCTCGCCTGTTTATATTTTATGGATATGTATTCACTTTTTCCAATATTAGTTATTTATTCAAATTACCACTAACACTATATCTGACACACACAAGGTGGATGACTATTACAGGGTAAATCAATTAAATCATTATTGAAACAGATGTAGTGGGTGTTGTTTACCAGGTGGATATAGATGTGGGTGGTGTGAGCAGATAAGGGCCATACCGTATTTCCCCTTACAGTAGTGCCCGGGTGCTATGCAAAATGGCAAAAAAAAAAGACATGTCACCTATAAGTGACAAATGCATCCCGAATTTTTTTAACTCATTTCACCTTTGACCTCCAAGTGTGACCTTGACCCGATTATTGCACATGACACACCTACCCATTGTGGTTAACATTTGTGTGAGTTTCATGAGACATTAACATGACTGTTTCGGACAGAAGGACGAACGGACGGACAGGCTGTGAGATTACTAATTTAATTAAATTAAATTTACTGATTAAGTATTTTAATGTATAACTGTTTCTTTAACAAGTTGATGTTCTTTCTTTTAATTAGGTTTTTTTTTCTATGATATTCCAATCAGTGGAATATCTTTTTTAATTGAGAATTGTTTAATAAACTAGAAGGCCACGGCCTATATGTCGAGACCTATTATAAAGATCCAGATTTTTTATTTGACCAAAACCAATGTCAATCCCAAGGTAAATTAATATCATTAACAATGGAGGATGCATGTCATAGCAGAGACTGGAAATTTTGCACATGAAGGAACATCTGGTAAAGTTTGGTGAAAATCCTGCGAGAAAGAAGCAAGATACACCTGTCGAAGCGGAGACCGGACGTGACCTAGATTTCGTCTAAAGTAGGTCACTGCGACCTTAAATTGTGCATTTATTAATAAGGAACATTCTGGTAAAGTTTGGTGAAAATCATGCAAGAAAGAAGCAAGACCGCCTGTCGTAGTGCAGCAGACATGATGTTAGATGCATATAAGGAACACTCTGAAGTTTGGTGAAAATCCTGTGAGAAAGACGCAAGGTACGCTTGTTGTCTGGACGTGGTGCAGAATAGGGCATACACGTTATACTCATTCATATTTATTACAAGGTGAGCAATTACCAGAATGTATACCCTGCTTTGCACCATTAACGGTCAAGCACATCTTACTGGAATGTGTAGACTTTGATCCTATGCGTCAAAGGTACTACAATGTTAATACTATGAAAGAGTTATTTGATACTGTAGGTTTTAGTCTTGTTTTAGATTTCCTAAAAGAGATCAGACTATATAAATCATTATAATGTGTTCTTATATATATTTACTTGTTTATATACCCGTTTTCGGGCATTTGTTGATTTACATTTCTACCATATCATCCCTTACTTGTAAATAGTTATATCTTTATACATTTACATTAATTTTTAATTAATCCTTCATTTCATCATCATTCCTCAGTTTTTGCGCACAATATGACCTATTTATGTGTCGACGTGCCGTAAAACACCATTCATTCATTTGTCTGGACGTGACCTATATTGTCATATGACCTATATTCATCGAAAGTAGGTCACAGCGATCCGAAAGTGTACACGTGATGTTGGATCCATATAATGAACATTCTGGTGGAATTTGGAGAAAATCCTGCAACTAACGCAGAAGATATTAAGAAACGAAACAAACAAACCGACACACATACATCCGAATGACATTGTGACGGCTCAACAAAAACTGAGGGGTTTTGTCAAAAAAGTATATGTAAAATACTCAAAAACTCAGCTTATCTACAGCTCTGGTTATGGCTGAGATTATAAGAATCCATCATGAGATAGAGAAATCTCACCCGAGGGGTTAGTATTGCAAATTTCAGGGACGAGGCTCTGCCGAGTGCCTGGTTGCAATTCTGATCCTGGGGGTGAGATTTCCCTATCTCACATGGATCACTCATGATGGATTATTTTTCTCCCATTATGTGTTTATTACCGGCATAAAATCAATGACTTTGCTGATTTAACGCCAGGATAAGGCGACGTCGACATAACGTCACGACGTCGTAAGTCACATGTCATGTAAGATAGAGTTATCTCACATGAGCAGAAATGGGAGAAATGATTGTTTCAGACGGAACTGTTTCGGACAGAACGAATGAACGAACAGACGGATGAACGCGATAACTATATATAACAAGAAGTCAATGACCTTGAAGCTCTACTGATTGATTTTGATTTCAGGAAGTAGTCGCTACAAACTTGTTTTTTGAAAATTTATTTTTAGCCGTGGCGGCCATCTTGAATTTCCGGCCGACCTGAAATTTTGCTAGGATCAATTAGACATCAAGAGCAACATTCCTGTGAAGTTTCATGAAAATCTGTCGAGTAGTTACAGAGGAGTAGTCGCTACAAGTTTTCATTATATAACTATGTAAACAAAGATGGCCGCTGACAGCCATGTTTAACATTGAATCAAAACGATTTTTGACAAGGACCAACATCATGTCATGCTGATCATTTTAGAAAAAGTCCCATATCAATATCACTTATAGTTTTCAAGAAGTAGTCGCTACAAACTTGTATTTGAAAAATTATTTTTCGCCAGGGCGGCCATCTTGAATTTCACGCCGACCTGAAATTTTGCTAGGATCAATAAGACATCAAGAGCAACATTCCTGTGAAGTTTCATGAAAATCCGTCAAGTAGTTTCAGAGGAGTAGTCGCTACAAGTTTTCATTATATAACTCTATGTAAACAAAGATGGCCGCTGGCAGCCATGTTTAAAGTCGAATCAAAACGATTTTCGACAAGGACCAACATCATGTCATGCTGATCATTTTAGAAAAAGTCCCATATCAATATCACTTTGAGTTTTCAAGAAGTAGTCACTACAAACTTGTTTTCTAAAAACCTATTTTTAGATTTGGCAGCCATCTTGGATTTCACATCAACATGAATTTTTGAAAATCTATTTTTAGCCATGGCGGCCATCTGGAATTTCCGGCCGACCTGAAATTTTGCTAGGATCAATTAGACATCAAGAGCAACATTCCTGTGAAGTTTCATGAAAATTCGTCAAGTAGTTTCAGAGGAGTAGTCGCTACAAGTTTTCATTATATAACTCTATGTAAACAAAGATGGCCGCTGGCAGCCATGTTTAACGCCAAATCAATACGATTTTGGACAAGGACCAACATCATGTCATGCTGATCATTTTAGAAAAAGTCCCATATCAATATCACTTATAGTTTTCAAGAAGTAGTCGCTACAAACTTGTATTTTAAAAATCTATTTTTAGCTTTGGCGGACATCTTGGATTTCACATCAACATGAATTTTTGCTAGGATCAACTAGACTTCATGGGCAACATTTCTGTAAAGTTTCATGAATATCCATCTAGTAGTTACAGAGGAGTAGTCGCTACAAATAAAAGTTTACGGACAGACGGACGCCGGACGCCGCACCATGGCATAAGCTCTGCTGATCTCTGATCAGTCGAGCTAAAAACTTGCAGAGTCGTCTAGTTTATCAGAACAAACTATTTCATTAACAATAATTCGAGCGGACAGTTCATGGGACTTCCTCACTTACAAGTCGAGCTCCCAGTGGGATTCAAACCCGCAGCGGTGACAGGCGGTTTAACAACGCATTAACCATTAGGCAACGGAGATGTTTATTTATTCATATTTTTATCGACACCCATAACTCTTCAAGATTGTCTCGTCTCTTCGTCTTAATAAGGATCTGAAGAAAAATGATCGAGAGGGATCAAAGAGGAAAATGTGCATCATGCAATTCCTACTTTGTTTGCTTGCCGGTTTTATATTGTGATTTAAGCACTACGTACCGCTGCTTGTACTGTTGACTATCCCGCTGTCATTCTGCTCACACTGCCCGGTGTCTGCCGCGCCGGGTGTCAACGACTTACAGAGAAACACGGACGCATTCGGGTTCAAACCAGGTGACTTGGGCGTGACCTGCAATGTACAAAAATAATTGAATTAAAGAGTCAACTAAGGTAAATTTGTACCAAACATGTGCTACGTTTTGGGGTTCATAATTGTTGCAGTAAACAATTATCCATAGCTTGTCCTACTCTGTAGTATCTGCATTTGGAGTACTTACCTCAGTACATACCTGGTTGGCTACTATCTTGTGCAGTCTTAAATCACCTGCTGATCACCTGCATTGACTCACATAATTTATAATCAAGGTCAAACTTACCTTAGATATTATTTTGGTAGTGAACATGTACTTTCCCACCAACATGTGACCATCTTTACTTAGTATGTCCGATATTTTGAGAACATCCATACAGCAAACAGAAACCAGTGTTCCTTTTATTGAATGTTTTAGCAGTGTATTGCCTAGCTAGTGTTTGTTTATACCAGTGTAGTCCAGTGTATTGCCTAGCTAGTGTTTGTTTATACCAGTGTTGTCCAGTGTATTGCCTAGCTAGTGTTTGTTTATACCAGTGTTGTCCAGTGTATTGCCTAGCTAGTGTTTGTTTATACCAGTGTTGTCCAGTGTATTGCCTAGCTTGTGTTTGTTTATACCAGTGTTGTCCAGTGTACTGCCTAGCTAGTGTTTGTTTATACCTAGGGTAGTGACCAGTGTGTTGTCCAGTGTATTGCCTAGCTAGTGTTTGTTTATACCTAGGGTAGTGACCAGTGTGTTGTCCAGTGTATTGCCTAGCTAGTGTTTGTTTATACCAGTGTAGTCCAGTGTATTGCCTAGCTAGTGTTTGTTTATACCTAGGGTAGTGACCAGTGTGTTGTCCAGTGTATTGCCTAGCTAGTGTTTGTTTATACCAGTGTTGTCCAGTGTACTGCCTAGCTAGTGTTTGTTTATACCTAGGGTAGTGACCAGTGTGTTGTCCAGTGTACTGCCTAGCTAGTATTTGTTATAACCAGTGTGTTGTCCAGTGTATTGCCTAGCTAGTGTTTGTTTATACCAGTGTTGTCCAGTGTACTGCCTAGCTAGTGTTTGTTTATACCTAGGGTAGTGACCAGTGTGTTGTCTAGTGTACTGCCTAGCTAGTGTTTGTTTATACCAGTGTAGTCCAGTGTATTGCCTAGCTAGTGTTTGTTTATACCTAGGGTAGTGACCAGTGTGTTGTCCAGTGTACTGCCTAGCTAGTATTTGTTATAACCAGTGTGTTGTCCAGTGTATTGCCTAGCTAGTATTTGTTATAACCAGTGTGTTGTCCAGTGTACTGCCTAGCTAGTGTTTGTTTTTACCTAGGGTAGTGACCAGTGTGTTGTCCAGTGTATTGCCTAGCTTGTATTTGTTATAACCACTGTGATGTGCTAGAAAGTATTAGTACAACAATCCATGCAGTAAATTAAAGCCCAGTTGCCCAAAGAACATTCTACAGATGTTGCTGAGGATCATTACGCCTAGCTAGTGTTTGTTTATACCAGTGTAGTCCAGTGTATTGCCTAGCTAGTGTTTGTTTATACCAGTGTTGTCCAGTGTATTGCCTAGCTAGTGTTTGTTTATACCAGTGTTGTCCAGTGTATTGCCTAGCTAGTGTTTGTTTATACCAGTGTTGTCCAGTGTATTGCCTAGCTTGTGTTTGTTTATACCAGTGTTGTCCAGTGTACTGCCTAGCTAGTGTTTGTTTATACCTAGGGTAGTGACCAGTGTGTTGTCCAGTGTATTGCCTAGCTAGTGTTTGTTTATACCTAGGGTAGTGACCAGTGTGTTGTCCAGTGTATTGCCTAGCTAGTGTTTGTTTATACCAGTGTAGTCCAGTGTATTGCCTAGCTAGTGTTTGTTTATACCTAGGGTAGTGACCAGTGTGTTGTCCAGTGTATTGCCTAGCTAGTGTTTGTTTATACCAGTGTTGTCCAGTGTACTGCCTAGCTAGTGTTTGTTTATACCTAGGGTAGTGACCAGTGTGTTGTCCAGTGTACTGCCTAGCTAGTATTTGTTATAACCAGTGTGTTGTCCAGTGTATTGCCTAGCTAGTGTTTGTTTATACCAGTGTTGTCCAGTGTACTGCCTAGCTAGTGTTTGTTTATACCTAGGGTAGTGACCAGTGTGTTGTCTAGTGTACTGCCTAGCTAGTGTTTGTTTATACCAGTGTAGTCCAGTGTATTGCCTAGCTAGTGTTTGTTTATACCTAGGGTAGTGACCAGTGTGTTGTCCAGTGTACTGCCTAGCTAGTATTTGTTATAACCAGTGTGTTGTCCAGTGTATTGCCTAGCTAGTATTTGTTATAACCAGTGTGTTGTCCAGTGTACTGCCTAGCTAGTGTTTGTTTTTACCTAGGGTAGTGACCAGTGTGTTGTCCAGTGTATTGCCTAGCTTGTATTTGTTATAACCACTGTGATGTGCTAGAAAGTATTAGTACAACAATCCATGCAGTAAATTAAAGCCCAGTTGCCCAAAGAACATTCTACAGATGTTGCTGAGGATCATTACGCCCGAAAACATTCAATTGTCCACTAATATAGGCTTAGCCAAACCTATAACAGAGAATGTTTCTTCTTACACCAAGAAAGAGATAAATCAATATGATGTCCACCCCCTCAATTCCTCCCAATACTAGGGCAATACTGACAAACATGCAGTTCTTTGAAGTGTTCCACTTTCAACAAAATAGGATTACCAATAACTGGCAGTAAATTATTGGGGGGTAAAAGACTTGAAACTAACTTGTTCACAGTAACTGTTGATATATTATCAGGGTTATTGCTAACAATTTTAAGTGGAGGAATGCAAGACACAAATATATATATATATGAGAAGTTTTGTTGAGCTCTTTCCTATAAAAGGTAGGAACAGTCAGTGCTCATTTCTGGTAAAAAATCTTTAAATTTTATTTTCTGTTTTACTTTTATAGACCATCTTTGATGTGGTGGCAATGTTTTTCAGGTATTCTCCAGATTCTGTGGAAACCACTGGGAGCTCGACTTGTGAGAAAGGGTCAATTCTTATGAACGGCAGGAGATATACAGTACTGCTTCTGCCTAGGAAAAAGGGGGTAGTCTGCCTCCACCATGGAAAAATCGACTGTCATAATTATTTAAGTCTAAAATGTGCTGAAAATGAGTAAAACATCATTTAACCAACCAACCAGAATCTGTCTACTGTGCTATCCATCGAACCATCTCGGCCCGCAGAACTTCACACCAACATCATGACGCTGTGTTTGGTATATACCTTAAAGGTGCATGGCCACCCTTTTTGTAGAATTTTCAATTAACAAATTTAACTCTTAAACATCGTATGAACATTTCTTGATGGTCCCCGTGAGAAACATATATCTAAAACCGCTACTAAGTTGTATGTAAAAATAAGTATTATTTGCATGACGTAGACACTACTTTTACCACTGCGTGAATGCACGGGGAATTAAGGTAAATATGAATTGTATACCTGCACAACTATTGCCAGATAATTGATAAATACATTTACCTGTGGATTAATTTCCTGTTCAAAGGTTTCTACCTCATCAAATAAAATCTTATTCTCGCTTTTCACAGAGATTGCAATGTGTGAATTGTAAATATCTATCGTTGTGTATTGATTTCGATTTAAATAAACAGAAACATCTGTATGAAACAAAACATGGCCGGAGAACTTTAAATCTCATCTGTTGAAATCTCATCTGTTGATAATGGTTGGGTTTTTTAATTATAAAAAAATAAAATCTTCAATAATTGCATTCAATTCTAAAACAGGAGCACCGCCTAGCAGGGCATATGATTATGCTCATTGTTGGCAAGGTTAATTTCCAGGATAAACTTTGTTCAAAGGGAAATAATTAAAAAAATATGAGTCAGGGCCTTTATCACATGTATTCATTGGATCATGCTGAAGATGTTTACACTACTGTAGACCTTATACTTTGGAAGTTATTAGCCACAATCAGTTGTCAGGTAAATGTTAACGGACGGACTGATGTACAATGCCAGGATATAATACGTCCCTATGGGCATATAAAAATATTTTATACACTACTACAGATCAGGGTTTGACACTAACGCAGGTCCGCTGGCCCGAGGCCACCTGATTTTCAAAAGAACCACCACTTTCCTAAAGATTGGTGGCACCTCGGGCCTGCTAGTTTAAATTAAAAATATACATGATGTATATCCATCTCATGCAGATCTAGTGGGATTATACATATAGGAGCGTCAAGCATTCGCATGATTGACTTTGTGTAATGGGTTTTCGCGTTCTTTAAAAATATGGAAAATTCTCTAAAATGTCTCTCTGCCACCAAAATAACAAAAGACAAAGCTGAAAAACTTCAAACCCAAAGCATCTACAACACCATGCTACGGATCTAGCAGCACTACAAAAGAATTATAAGGCATATAAATTGTTGATAATATAAACACTGATCACAGAAAACACTGTATATGTTTTTTGTTATTGCAATGTTTCGGTAAGTAAAGCTGTACATGATCACCACCTATCAGTCAGAAGGACGACCTATCAGTCAGAAGGACCACCAGTTTTCAAAGGCAGGAGTACTTGTCCAACCCTGCAGATTTGTTGACAATGATGACTTAAGGCCTAACAAAAAAATATGTGTGTTTCCTGTTTCCCGACCGGCCCTACTTTTTCACCGCCAACCCTAAATATTTTTAGCAAAAAAAAAAAAGAAAGAAAAAAAAAAAGGAAATATTACAATATTACAATCAAACAACAAATATTTTTATTCAAATGATAATTTTATTAGCCAGAGTTGTTAAGCATCTAATCTGGATCCAAACTGTTTGCAAAGGTTATCAAGAAGTTGCCTTAGTACAAAAATGGCATAATATATGCGAACAATATATAAAAAAAAAATATCTAAAAAAACACCTTTTTCCTACCTACCTACCATAATTTTTTGACAGGGTGAAACCAGAAACACAAATATTTATTTTTTTAGGCCTAAAGATAAAATTATTGTTTTTTAAATAAACCATTTAAATTCCAGTATTTATTTCTCCCAGCCAAGCCAACTTACACACCCATCAATGTATCATCATTTCACATCTATTGATTACAATTAAGAAAACACACCATATCAACAACCATAAAACCTTCTCAATGTTTTCGCACAGCAAAATACGGTAAGCAAGAATACGATAAGCAAGAATACGGTAAGCAAGAATACGGTAAGCGATGAAGGGGGTAGTCGGATTTTCATATAACGGATAAATCTACGAGGCCATCAATTATTTACAATTTCCCCAATCATATTAAATGTCATATTCGGAAGAAATGATTAAATGTCATATTCGGAAGAAATGATTAAATGTCATGATCGGAAGAAATGATATCTTGCCAGATAGCAAATGTCCAACATAATATCCAGTGACGTTTTAATGGCCGAACTCATTAATCAGTAACAAGTTCTGTCTCTCTTTTCCGGAAAATTTAGGTCCAAGTGAGTGTGTGGGTATACCTTATAAATGCCAGTAATGCATGTAGCTTCACTGCCGGTAAGGTTGACCATAAAAATATTTTGGTTTCATGGGCCCTGCCCAAAACATTTTCAGTAATTCTTTAACATTTCTTGTTGCTATAAAGGTATATTTTTCTTTAATTTTTTAAGGTGTTTACTGTCCTTGTCAAAAAAAAATTATTCTACCTAATATGAATTCTTGGGTTGTTTGCAACCAAGTATTTTTCTAAGGAAGGCCTAATGTCGCAGGGGAGTCTGCACTAAATGCTGCTCAGTACATCAGACTTGCAATGTGTGGATTTCAATTCTTTTAAATCGATAAGGGAGATCCTTTGTAAGCAACAAACACAACAAGAGATAAAAGTAGCAGACTCAGTTTTACTGAGTCTGTTCATGAGAGGTAATGTAAGAAGCAACACCTCTCACGCCCACTAGCACCGGTTTAAGCGGTATTCTACTTCAAAGCCTCCTATATTGATTGGGCTTGTTGATCCCAAATGACAAGTAAAAAGAACACGACTGATTCCCAGCAGGAGGAGACTTTATACCCACCACAATGCACTATTGCGTCTCATCTAATTGTCTGGTCAGGCCAACCATAAATTTTTTTGGTTTGCTGTTTCCCTACCTACACACGAAAAAAATCCCTACCGATCACCTTTTATAGCAATTCTTTATATACATTTTTTATTACTATCTCTAGTATCTTTTTCTATCATTTCTTAACATTTTTACTGTCTTCAGTATAAAAACAAATCTGCTACCTATATATAAAATCCTGGGTCGGGGAAACAGCAAACAAATGTATTTTTAAGGATGGCCTCATGCGGCAAGTTTTCAAGAGTATTTTGAAACTTGATCTGATACTACTTCACGAAGAGTCTGGAATAAATGCTGCATGGTGCATTTGCCTGAGGGGATCATATTGAAATAAATGCTGCATGGTGCATTTGCCTGAGGGGATCCTACTGGAATAAATGCTGCATGGTGCATTTGCCTGAGGGGATCCTACTGGAATAAATGCTGCATGGTGCATTTGCCTGAGGGGATCCTACTGGAATAAATGCTGCATGGTGCATTTGCCTGAGGGGATCATATTGAAATAAATGCTGCATGGTGCATTTGCCTGAGGGGATCCTACTGGAATAAATGCTGCATGGTGCATTTGCCTGAGGGGATCCTACTGGAATAAATGCTGCATGGTGCATTTGCCTGAGGCGATCACAGTTTGAAGTCTCATCTGAACGTCTGGTCATGCGGGAACTATTCTAGAGTATTTTTAAATTTGACCTGTGATCCCTATGCGACCCCTAGAATCACTATCATCTATCATGCTTAATCTTTACACTGCAAAGCCACCGATTAAACATCAATCAAAAAAAATGTTTATGTACTTAAAAATACGTCAATTTAACCGAACATATCTTTCTTTCTTTTTTATTTCTCGGTTTGCGGCGTTTCTACCTACCCATAAAAACGGGCACTACACAATGCTATACTGAAAGGAAAAAGAAACGCGACACAGAATTTGCGCTATATATTGTATGTACAATATACTGCTGTTAATCGAATGGTACATGGCTACGTAAGATCTTTCCTTTAGGAAAAATGACTAAAACAACACATAACACAGCATATAGTATTCCTGCAAAGTTTCATTATTGACAGAGTACGCGTTTGGCGCAAACTTAGGTTGCAAATTTTGCAAACTCTTTACGTTAAATACAGTACTGAACTGGCTCAATTTGCAAAGAGAAATTTCAACATTTATAAATTTCTTGTTCCAACGTGTACTGTGATTAAAACATCTACAACAACAAAGTTCTGTCCTTTCTCTAACTAACTGCAACTCTTTTTTTTTACAAAACATCTTGGGATTTCCTTGGAATATATATGAAATTAAGTGTGCAGTATATATACAATATATAGCGGAAATTTCCGTGTCGCGTGTCTTTTTCCTTTCAGTATATTTTAAAGCAATTCTCTAACATTCTTTTTTAGTTTGTATGCTATCTTAGGAAAACCTTTTTTTTTTTTTTTTTATATGGATTTTACTGCCTTCAGAAAGAAAAAATCGTCTAACTACCTAGTCACTTGTGAAACCCTGGGCCAGGAAACAGTAAACAAATGTTTTTAAGGATGGTTCAACTTTTTCATGTCCAATATTATAGGATAACGCGTGTATTGAGCAACATGCAGATAAATCATAAGATACAGGCTTCCGGCAACAAGTCAAAATTATGATCTTCACCATTTTAATTTATCAATAATAGTGATTGTTAAAACAAACATGTAACACTTTTGGAATTTGTGTTTTGTTTTTTTAAAAATAAGATAACATATTCTCCCATTTCTGCTCATGTGAGATAGGCATTTTCCTCATGTGAGATAACTGTACCTTACATGACAAGGCATTTTCCTCATGTGAGATAACTCAATCTTACATGACATGTGACTGACGACGTCATGACGTTACGTCGACGTCGCCTTATTCTGGCGTTAAATCAGCAAAGTCATTGATTTTATGCCGATAATAAACACATAATGGGAGAAAAATGAGTGATCCATGTGAGATAGGGAAATCTCACCCTCGGGATCAGAACTGCAACCAGGCACTCGGCAGAGCCTCATCCCTGTTTGCAATTCTAACCCCTCAGGTGAGATTTCTCTATCTCACATGGATACTCATGATGGATTCTTATAATCTTTTGTGAAAAATATGAAAGAATTAATCTAGACAATACCTCTACAATATTTTTAAACCTCGTCAACATAGCTTTTGGCAATTACGTTTTAATGGCAATGACTTAACAGCAATGCCTTTGACGTTTTATATCAGCGACATTTAATGGTCTATTTTAATGGCAACATCTTTTAATGACAATGATTTTGACAATGACTTTGTATGCCGCTTAATGGCAGTGACTTTAAATAGCAGTGACTTTGAATGGCAGTGACGTTAACTGGCAGTGACATTAAATGTGCGACTTTTAATGGCAGTGACTTTAAATGGAAGTGACTTTAAATGGAAGTGACTTTAAATGGCAGCAGTGACTTTTAATGGCAGTGACTTTAAATGGAAGTGACTTTTAATGGCAGTGACTTTAAATGGCAGTGACTTTTAATGGCAGTGACTTTAAATGGAAATGACTTTTAATGGCAGTAACTTTAAATGGAAGTGACTTTTAATGGCAGTGACTTTTAATGGCACTTTTAATGGCAGTGACATTTAATGGCAGCAGTGACTTTAAATGGCAGCAGTGACTTTTAATGGCAGTGACTCTAAATGGCAGTGACTTTTAATGGCAGTGACTTAAAATGGCAGTCTTTTAAGGCAATGTTTTTTTTATTGACAACAACGTTTAGTGGCAATGACTTTTAATGGTGATGATGTTTAATGGCAATCACCTTTAATGGCAATAACCAGAGTACGAACACCTGCTCAATACAACTACTGTATCAGGATAGAGTGACTTGAAAGGCATTTGGAGAGATGAATATACACATTTGTTGGAAAAGCTTGCACCAGAACAGCACACCAATAATATTTTAAACAGAATCTAGGCAAAGGAATATCCAATTTATGGATCAATAATATTTTGAACAGAATCTAGGACAAGGAATATCCAGCTTCTGAACCTATAATGTTTTGAACAGAACTAGGCCAAGGTATATCCAATTTATGGACCAATAATATTTTTAACAAAATATAGGCCAAGGAGTATCCAATTCATGGAGCAGTGTCATCATTTCATTGGTGCAGCACCGTATTAGATTATACCAACATCGTATTCAACATCGTCTTAGATTATACCAACATGGTATTAGATTATACCAACAGGGCACTAGTCTGCTTTTAGGGGACTGGGCCCTCAGGAAGGGAATTTTGCGTTGTTTTCATATCAAAGGGGAATTTCTAAGAAACACAAATTAGTGTGGTTTTTTTTATTATTTAAGTACCAGGTACCAAGAATTTACCATTCCAAATTGCAAACTGTAAGCTGTTTTCCTGTTTTGGGGTTAAAAAATTTCTAATATATATTTTTTTATTTTTTTTTTAAAGAGGGAATTTTTCACAGAAAAAGGGGGGAAAATATATACATTTTAGGGGAGGGGAATGGGGCCAAAAATTTGGCCCCAAAAATGGCCAAACGAGTGCCCTAACCAACATCATATTAGATATACCAACATCATATTAGATTATACCAACATCGTATTAGATCATACCAACATCGTATTAGTTATACCAACAAAGTATTAGATTATACCAACATCATATTAGATTATACCAACGTCGGTGGAGATATACTGTATCTGATGGTCAACAGATCCTCCTATGAATATTTCTAATCTACATAATTGAAAATCATAATCTGTGAGACACAGCTATTATAAGCTGCAGTCGATATATCAATAGACCGGGATAAGTATGATACTGGAATCTGGTTACATTATCACAAATTCACAAGGCAATGCTATCCCATCTATATCTATAAACCCTATATATCTGATTTTCTCTCTCACATCATCACATGGCTGTATTATATCAATATGCCTTTTTTTTCTCCACAAAAAAACACAATATCTCTCAAGATTTGATAGCGTATACCCCCGTTTAAACGCATAAAGGGAGCGTTTATATGGGAGTATATGGTAACTATTCATTTGTATCCTTTGGGGAGCTCTACACTGTCATTCAAACACTTTGTAGGTTGTGTACCCCATTACCTCAAAATATTTGTTTTCTCAAACTGTCCAAAATCGTACTGTCTTTAATCATAACCTGTATACAACACATAACTATTGGATATTTTTATCCAAATTAAAAAAACAATCTAACTTACCTGTTGTTCTCTGTATTCCACTTTTTCCCGTTTGTCTTGTTTAACACAAAGAACAATTGAGTTAGAAGAGTAATAGAACACATCACCAGGCAACATGGGCTCGGAACAAGAGCCATATACTCCGCATGAACAATATCCACAGAAATCACACCCACACCCCGTGTCCCCCGACAAGCCTTCACTAAAATCTACACAAGTTCTAACGACGCTAGAAGTATCTGAGGTTATAGGGCTATTAAAATCCACGAAAGTCCGACCCACATTATCACTATAAATATTCACATTAGGAAATCCGCCATTAATTATTGCACCATTGTCATAATCTGAACACTGAACAAACTTATTCTCCCCACCGCCAGTCAGCTGTCCACACCCGTGAACCCTCTTATCTTCCAGCATCGGATACTCGTCGGCATCGTTATTCTCATACGGCCCGCAGTCCTCCCCACTAATATCACTTGTGTCACTATATACACCAGCACCAACACTCAACCCACCACCTCCTCCACCAATCCCCACACCGACCCCCGTATCAATGTAAGAGTTCCACAAATTCGGGCTCGGATCGAGGCTACTGCTGGTATCGTGCTCGCTGGTCCAAGAACTCACACTGTACTGACTGCAGTTGGAGTCGCTACTCACGCCCTGGTTATAACTGGTATCAACCTGCAGTGCCGTCCTGTATTCATATCTTCCGCTTATCTCACTCCTGTTTGAACTTTCTCGAACGGCAGAATTGATGTTGCGACCATTATTACTTGGAAAGACCTTTGAGTCATCAAATTCTATATTAGCACCTGTATTAATGTGATTATTAACGTCTTCATTATTAAAGCTTACGTTTCTCACGTAATTAGTTTTGTCAATCACTCCTGATATTTCTGTATCATACTGCCCTGGTATATTAGTAGTATCACCTGGATTTACAACAATCTCTTTAGTGACAGTTTTGCCTCCGTCGGCGATGTTTTCACGGCAACTGACTGAACGTCCGCTAGAGTCAGCTGTTCTATCGCTCTCATAAGCTAAATATTCATATGATATACTTTTGGCAGTCTCAGCAATTGTTTCGCTAGATGTCTCTCTTACATCCTCAAACTCAACAATATTTTCATGAGTGTTCGACTGGGCTTCAATTACGTCCCGAACACCAGTATCATGACACTGCACTTCCTCTACATTACTGAAACCTCCATCTTTCTCAACTTCAATATTTTCTATATTTTCAGCAGCACTTATTTGTTTCTTAAACTCCGTTTTGTTTTCCTTTTGTAATTTCTTGTATAAATCACCATTGCTCTCTGTAAAGTCTGTTAAAGGATTTTCTAAGTTATTGCAACCTTCGAGTTGAGACTCCTCTTTACTGTCAGCAGTATGTGTCAAATCATCCTCTAAGTGATTTGGGATGTTCTTATCATCATCATCAGCAGCAGCAGTATCAGTGACTCTGTCATCTTGGTGGTCAAGCTTCCGATCGATGGGCTCTTTTTCCTTTTCAACAACGGGATCTGGTTCCGGTTCTGCATCAAACCAATTCTCATGCTCGCATTCATCTAAAATGCTATCTTTCCTTTCTTCATCATCAACGTCTGCAGGGTTGACATAGTCAAAGTAGTCTATGACACCCGTGGTTTTGGTTCCCCTCCTAGAATGACTGCCACTGGATGGGTGGAACCGGCCACCATGGCAGGTTCCCACCCGTATGCCAGTTAAGCTGACCGTTTCGTAGTTAGAATCCACCTTGGAGGCTTTCTTGCATCCACGGAAGACGCCTGGTGCAGAAGTAACATGTGATGAACTAGTTCCAGCAAGTGATCTCTCTTACAGTCTCTTAAACATCGGTAAACATGTAGTAACGACTGCTAGGACTTTATAGTAGTTTGTCACCGGTAGTTTTCGAAGATATATCTTTCAGTACCCGTCAGTAAGTATATAGTGAGAATAACTCTTGTTTATCGAGTCGCAAGTTTTTTTTATTGAAAGCAAGACATCTGACTTTCTTCCAGTAGTAACCACTTGTGATTTTTTCAGCAGCAAACTAGAGTCAGATCAGTTCTTCCGTAGCCAGTTTTTCATCTGAACAGATTTGAAATACCCCTTTTTTTTCATCTAAGCATCTCTCCAACTAGTCAGTTGTTGTAATACCCCTTTTTTCTTCTAAGTATATCTCAAACTTGTCAGTTTGTTTTTCCCATTTGAATATCTTTCGTAGGCTATTTAAAAAGTCTGATTTCTCATTGCAAGCTGAAGTAGCTGAAAAGACGTCAATATTTATAACGTTCAATTATGGATTTCCTGTATATAAGATCCTTAAGCTGTCAACAAAACCCAATACTTTTAACGGTAGATTACATTTGGTATTCTTTCACTAGGGGTTTTATCTTAATTATGTCCTGGATTTATTTAAAGATATTTTAATTTTCTCGTTATCTATATTTAACTTTGTTACACATTCTGTCCAATCAGTGCGAACTACAGTCATTGATAATATTTTACCAGTTACAGTTTACGACTTTATCTTCCCTTTCACCTGGCAAATATAATTTGAAGATAAGAGACATAAACAAAAGTTGACTGGATATTTGGGAGTTTACTAAACTGAGCACCAACAACAAGAATTCCCGAATAAGACAGATAAAGGAACAGATTCACAAGTCCCACTATTTCACTATAATGTATCTGGGTACCTAAGAATGTAAACAATAATTTTGCAAACTTAACTAAACCCACACTAGGCTAACCATTAACAACTTCTGGTTTGCTGTTTCAATAACTACCCTCTAGTCTAAAGAGCTCTACCTAAAACTATTTAAAGAAATCTATATAAAATCTATTTTATTTATTTATTTATTTTCCAATGACAAGACTAGTTTTCTTGAATGTCAAAAGGTTTTTTACGGTCTCCAAAAAAGTTCATCCACCTACTATATTTCCCCTAACAGTAGCATCTCCCTTAATATCTATATTTTTATTAGGGTCACACTTCAAAGCAGTTCTTGCCAGATTGTATACCTCAAACTGAATAAAAAAAGAGAATAAAAAATAACAAGAGCGCACCTCTGCATTTTTCACAACACAATGCTAATATTAGGGGAATATGGTACCCACTCACGAAATCAGAGCAGAAACACATTATTAGTCTATTCTAGGCTTAGTACAAACAGGTTCTTTTCCCCAGAAACTCAAGAAAATCTTTACGACAATGCAGTGTGTGGAGACCAATAATTATCAGAGCTAAAAAATAGCTTTCATGAAAATCTAGTCACAGATGGGGATGAAATGAAGCTATAAACTTACAAGATCAATAAAGGACTCCCTAACTTGTAATAAAATAACTCTATGTACACGTGTAATGAGATATGAATATACCAGTAAGGCCAAAAATAAAATTATGTTTGTTTCCCCTTCCCGACCCATGCAAAAAAGGGTTGGGTAGGTAGGTAGGTAAAATATTTTTTTTATTTCATTTCTTTTATTTGAGATCAAAACTGGAATACATGCTACCTATAAGACACATTTAAGACAAATAAAAAAAAAAAAAAAAAAAAAAAAAAAAAAAAAAAAATTCGCCAGTGTCGAAAAAATAATTCGGGTCGCGGCAATTTCGGTGGGTCGGTCGGGAAGGGGAAACAAACATAATTTTATTTTTGGCCTAAGATATTTGGAAAAAATGAGCCTCTACTGAGTTGATTCCATAATATCCAACGGTGATAGATAAAAAAGAAGGCACTGAAGATAAGTAATGACAAAGTAAAAGACCCACAAACTTTCACGCAGGAGCCCACGTCACACTCTCCACAAGCAGGCTCGACAAAAATGCAATTTTCCCCATTTTGGTTAGAAACTGTTTCGATAACTTTTCAACAGAACAAAATATAAGACTTCTACATATACTGTATAGTAGCAGGAAATTTCCCTTAATAGTAGACTAGCGCCTGGGTGCTATGCAAAATGCCAAGAGAGCGCTCTAAAAAAATAAAAATATATTTTGTTTGTTTTATATAAAAGAACGAAAATGTATTGCATTTTGATAATTTTTTTTTGCAGTTTTGAATACAGAAGATCAAAATGTATTTAAAGGTTAAGAGGGGGTGGATGTGGATGTATCGGCTTGGGGTGGGGGTCAGAGTGGAGGTTATCTGCTACTCTTTTGAAATTTAATTAATTTTGCTTTTGGGAAATCTGCCTTTTTTACTGTATCACAAATCAGATTTGTAGCATGGTCGGTGACATTTCCTTTGATGAATGCAAAGCATTAAATGGTTTAATTTAGGGTAACTAAAGGGGCTATACCGTACTACAATTACCAGATAGAGGAATTTAGAGTATGGACGTCACTCTGACGCCACAGAGTTACTAAGTACACCATGAGCCTGTCTCAGCCCAATGGTTATTTAAACACCTCGATGGGCGTAGCTCGGTATTTAAATAACCCAACTCAATTACGTATTACATCTTAACATAGAGAAAAACTTTTTTTTCTCATTAATTTCTCAAAGGAAACTTACAGCAGAACAAGGCTAACGAGAAATCAGTTCATTCAATAAACATCGGATACATTGCAACCCATGACTTTATTTGAACTATTTGAATGCATTTAATAGCTAAGGAAACTTCCTCAATGGCTCGAGACAGGCGACGTTACATTGAAACAGTTGATCAGTTAATTATACAACAAGCAGGAGAAAAGCAGCTACTTTTAAGCAACATCAATGTTTCTCAAAAACATATCGATGGCTTGAATATTTGAATATTTAATGGTATAAAGATGCTGGAAAAATGGGTGGAAAATGAGGTGATGTATTGCGCTATATGGATAAAATGATAACATAAGGGAGAAAATGATTGTGGAAAGTATCTTGAACCCTGGGAGATCATTTGAAATAAATGAACTACGGTTTAATTAATCTATCCATTTAAGACTTTTACTATGACATCCCTTGACCCCATATTCTCGAAACTGGCTCAACCCAAAACTATTTTTTTCTTTTAATTTTAAAAACTTATTTTCAGTGGGTGTTTTCCATTGCAAAACTTTCAAGACAGCTGTAATATTTGCTTATCTTTATTTTTGTACAGTAAGTAATTGCATGACCATTAAGTAGGATTTTCAAAACCATATAGTTGAACTTGAGCTGAGATTTTCGCTCAAATATTTCGAAATATGGGGCCAGGCTCAGACCAAGTCCCTCGTGCAAGAAAATGTGATAGTCGAGGTATCCACAAGCAAAGGAATTCCATGGGTTAATCCCCCACACACCCTGATCCTTGTGACTCCCCTATAATTCCACAGGTTCAAATGCCAAGCTATCCGCTTATTCACAAAATCCAGCTCTTAACGGTTACTGATGTTTCAACATTTTGACAATTAATCCTTCAAACTATTAAGTATTTAAACTGGCTTAATAGTATCTGGTGCATCTAAAAAAAAAAAAATCTGTTTATGTGACTTCACTATTACCAACTAATAAAACTTCAGATATATGCTAATTATTACTGACCTCATTCTACTAAATATAACAATTACATCAAGAACTGTTAATATCCAGAATTGAGCCAGAGAAGAATAGATCTCTGGTCATTACCACAACATTAACCAGTATGTGTGACAATTTACAAGATACATGATACTGTATGCCATAATCGCCACAACAGACCATATGTTTCACTGCTCAACCTGTGAAAACTCACCATGACCTATCAAAACCAATAAAAAACAGCTCCTGTCCTTCTCACATCTGTCATTTATTCATAATTCTAACTACCATATAGCTAAATTCATTTAATCTATCCATTTTTATATCCAGTACAACAAGTATAGATAATTTCACCACAATAATCTTATTTGTCAACCCCTTATTCAAGATTATCCTCAAAAAAACTCCTGAAGACTTCCACCATATGGACGGATTTTATCATCTCATCACATCATCTAAATCGCGAAACCGAACACAAAATATTCTGTGTTTCACTTTTACAGCATATCCAAAAATGCAGGTAATAATTTTCCCCAAAGCTGTGCCCATGTCACCCCAAAATGATCCATTTTTCATGTAGATTTCACCTTAAGTAATGAACCATATGTTACTTTGTCTGGTTGTCAAACACAGAAATATCAGACTGGATCAGGCAAGGCAAAGCATCCACACAGAAAAAATCAATTTCAGAAAATGAATGTTCAATAATAGCCTTGTGTAGGCTGTATACCGCCACATGGTTTGATGACGAGAGCGAGAAAAATTGTCACATTTTGTACATAACAAATGACTGGCTGGAAATTGTCACACGGTAAAGGGTTTGATTTATAAAAGAAATACTGTCAAGTGTTTTGTTTTTTTACTTTTGGGAAAAAATCAACGTGAATTGGAAAAATTGGGAATTTCGACACAGTTAAAATAAAGAAGAATGAGAGTAGTGTATATGTATTAAGTCGCAGTCTTTCATTTAATACTAAATTTACATCAAGAACATGTTTGATGGACATATTATGGGTGGTCAACTAAGAAACAAAATTTAAAAGTAAAAAAAAATCATAAAAAAAATCAGGGAATTATTTTTCTCAAAATATACTATTTCGAGGTATATTTTGGGTAAAAAAATCACTTGTCACTAGCCACATATTGTACAAAATTAATGACCAGGAAAGAAAGAAATACACCGGTAATCATGCCACCAAAATGGTTTGCTAACATAATGGTCATATCGAGGGTTCAGTGCAAAACTATTGCACTCCTTCTTTATTCATATGTAGTTACAATAGTTTTGCACCGACCCCTCGATATACCACTATTGCGTTTCCCATAGGTCTACATTATAGCCTTTTGGCCTTCAACCCCTATTTCTAAATAAGACTGGCTGAAAAAAAACACCTTTTTTCAAAGACCTATCTTAGATACACTCACAAAATGAGCAGCAAATTGGGGGTAATGTAATGCCTTCAGCCTCTAATACTTCACTAAAGGTAGGCACCCCCAGAATGGCAGTAAATAAATTGGTACTTTTTGTAAATATACCCCTCAGTATAATTTTTATCAATTAAAATGCAAATTTCAATCAAAATATCTTAATGAACCGGTCTTATGACGAACATTTTATATTTTGATGTTTTATGGGGATTTGTTATTATTTGGGTAATTTAATCCAATCAGGATCTACCTGACAATCTGACTACTTGCCCTAATAGACCCTATACCTTTTTCAGCCAATCAGAAGCCCAAAAGCAATAGTGGTATGTGACCTAATAGTAGCAGCACACTGAACATTACAAATGACTCCCCAGAAAGTTTTCCATGGGGGTAAAATTCCACACTCAATCTTTGGGATTTGTGTAGGTAAAATAAGGGACGACATTTTTTGGCTATGTATCCTTTGCCTTGTTTTGGCACAATTATGGCACAGTGTTAGAAAGACAACCTTAGAAGGAAACAGGAACTTGTGTCAGTGTCCCAGAGAATTATGAGTGGACGACTCAATATTGTCAGTGTTGCTAGGCAACATTATGAAAGGTAGACACACTACTGTCACAAAATGATAGTGTTTCTAAGCAACATTATAAATGGTTGACCTACTACTGCCAGTGTTGCTTGGCAACATGAATGGTTGACCCATTATTGTCAGTGTTGCTAGAAAACATGAATGGCTGACTAACTATTGTCACAACAGTATTGCTAGGCAACGTGAATGCTAGAAACGCTATTGACAGTGTCGCTAGGCAAAATTATGAATGGTTGACCCACTATTGTCAGAGCTTGGCATGGTTGACCAACTACTGTCACTGCCTTGCTTGGCAAAATTATGAATGATTTACCCACACGTGTCAGTGTTGCTAGGCAACATTATGAATGGTTGACCCATAATGTTGCTAAGCAACACGAATGGCTGACTAACTATTGCCAGTGTTGCTATCCAACATTCTGTTGGTGTTGCTAGGGAACATGATTGACCCACTTTTGTCACAGTGTCACCAGACAAAATTATGAATGACTGACCAACTATTGTCAGACAGTGTTGCTAGGCAACATTATGAATGACTGACCCCTATTGCCCGTGTTGCTAGGCAACATTAGGAATGGTTAATACATCACTGACACAGTGCTGCTATGCAACATATAGGAAACATTATGAATGGTCAATACACTATTGGCACCGTTGCTAAGCAACACAATGAATGGTTGATCCACTATTGTCTCAGTGTTGCTATGCAACATAGGCAACATTATGAATGGATGAAACACTATTGTCACAGTTATGAATGGTTGTCCAACTACTGTCCAAAACTGCAACATTATGAATGGTAGACATAATATTGTCATAGAATGCCAGTGTTGCTAGGCAACATTAGGAATGGCAGACACACTATTGCCACTTTTGCTAGGCAACAATATGAATAGGTGACACTTTTGTCACAGACAGTGTCTCAGAGAAAGATTTATGTAGACAGAATAAATATTACATAATGCCAAAGATAAGGAACCATTGTCAATGAGATAGAATACTTGGTGATTGTTTGCAAGGTAGTTTTATCGTGTAAGGCAAGATATGAAATTGTCTGATGGTTCAATGGTAGAAAATTCACGAGATGCAACCTGGCAATTTGTGTTCAGATAATGTTTTTAAGGGCTTTACATAACTGTTCTACTGTCTTGGCTACTGTCTTGGCTACTGTCTTGGAAAGGTAAAACGGAGGTTGGTCCAAACTAAACCTAAAGCTTGTTTTAAACAATTGAACAAGTCTAGGAAATAAATACAGCCCAATATTCATTTACCATCCCAATTCTTCCTCTATAGTTTATCTTCTTCCTTCTAATTATCACATAATATACTAAAGGAAAAACGAAACGAAACTCTGCTATATACTGTATGTATAATATACTGCTGCCAGTCGAATCGTACATGGCAGGGCTTTTTTCCTTCATGAACATGGCCGATATTCGGCCTCTTCCCCTAGTAAAACAGACTACTTTTTTCCCCTATTTGGCTGAGAAAATTCCCATGAAAAAAAATACATATTTAAGGCCGTTATAAATTAACTGCTAGTTTCTCATCCAAATTTACTTCAAAATAAGGGCGGGGGATGAAATATTTTTTTTATTTTTTTTTTATTTTATACGACAAACGGAAAATGGCCTCGGCACAAGGCAAAAATAGTAAAACATACTACCGAGTACTTCCAAGATTGAAAACACATTTTTAATAGTGTTTCATACTTTCAGCAATTTTTTTTTTTTTTTTTTTTTTTTTTTTGAAGAAATCAAAATTACCAGGGCGGCATAAAAAAAAACGGGGGCGGGTGGGGATGAGAATCTAGCAATTAATTTATTATGGCCTAAAGAAATTTATAGAAAAGACACTTCTCGCCTCTCACCGCTGCGGGTTCGAATCCAACTGGGAGCTCAACTTGTGAGAAAGTGGTGATTCTTACGTTCGGCAGGAGGTATACAGTACTGGTTCTGCCCAGGTATACAGTACTGGTTCTGCCCAGGTATACAAAAGTTTTAGGCAAGGCTCTTTTTTATGGGTAGGTAGGGAAACAGCAAACCAGCCCTTCAGTATTGTTGGCCTCATACCACTGTTGTGAGCTCTGCAAATTGCTGTATTCAGACAATCGTGAACGCTCAGCCAATCCCGTCATTCTTCGGGATCTCGCCTTGTGTGTATCACGACGCCTCTGTATGTTCATAAGCAGCTGAAAGGCAACAGCCCAGAAAATAGTGCACTGTTGCTATGTAAACAATATGGCCGCTAGCCACGCGTGTTGATGTTTAAGTTGCGTTGAATGTTTGTTTTTTACAATGCAGAAGAAGGTGTTATCACTGCTTTCATGTAAATAAACTATAGATAGAGCAATCGGCTGAATGACATTGCAAAATTTGGATGATAACTTCGATTTTGAATGCAAATTTGTTTTGGCAGGAATCTAAGGCGCGATGAAGTTACCAATATGGAAACTTGCGATTTACATTCGAGTAATGCTGAGAGGCAGTATACCAGATGTTGCGAAAGGTATTCAGACAGAACAGAATTATAGCAGACCCGCTGCGCAGTCTATTTTATATTATCAATGCAATCAGCAAACCAGTCTGTTGCAGTGATATATTCACCATGTGACAAATATTTTCTATAAAACAAAAAAGCGTTAATATTGAGAAAACAAATGATATAACAAAATGTATTAGCGGTGAATTTTAACATGAAATTAAGTGCAAAACTGACGATTACATGACTTAGGTGCAATCCGAGTCCGTTTCCTCAACGAATAAATATTGAAGCCTGATTGCTCGACAACGCTGATTACTGCACTCGAAATCAGAATCCAAACCAATCAAGAAACGCAAATAATCCTCCAGGTATTCAGTGACAGTCAATTTAATTTCAGCTAAAGTGTTACAGTTTTTATTATCATTTCTGACTGAACATGGCTCATGTCCCAGGGATTTTTTTTTTCGGAAATAGGGAAAGAGGTCCAGGCCATTCAATAGGGTGGTAGATAAACAAGCGACTTTTGAGATAAAAGGGAACAAAATTTAATAGCAAGATTTTGAGATATAGGGTGAACAGTGTATTAGGCAGAAATTGAAGACTATGCAAACAGAGTGTGCAACATATTTTTCTGCTACGTGCTAACAGTCAATCCGCACCAAGTGGGTCATGTTTTTACAGAAAAGATGAAAAAGGTGCATTTAAGATAAACTTTCTTCTATAAGGCCAAAAATAAAATTATGTTTGTTTCCCCTTCCCGACCGACCCACCGAAATTGCCGCGACCCGAATTATTTTTTCGACACTGACGAATTTTTTTTTTTTTTTTTTTTTTTTTTTTTGTCTTAAATGTGTCTTATAGGTAGCATGTATTCCAGTTTTGATCTCAAATAAAAGAAATGAAATAAAAAAAATATTTTACCTACCTACCTACCCAACCCTTTTTTGCATGGGTCGGGAAGGGGAAACAAACATAATTTTATTTTTGGCCTAAAATGTATCTACAACATAACAATTGAGAAGAAAATGATGGAAATGTTGTTTCTTTTTCCAAAAAGATTTCCTAGATTTGGGAAATTTTCTCAGCCAAAGTGCGGAGGGGAAAAGTAGGTTATTTTGCTAGCGGAAGTAGCTAATATCTCTGTTTGTGAAGGAAAAAAAAGCCCTGTGACAGGTGTGAATTTTCGAGAAAGGGAGACACCTGTAGAAGACGCAGTACCTGTAAAGGAAACCAGGAAACAGTTTAGGTAACTCATTAGCCATTAGGGTAATGGCTTTATACTGGCATAGGAGTTGTTTGGGTGTGCTTGTTTTCATTTGTGTGATGTCAATTTAACAACAACAGCTTAAGCGAAAAAGTCCCAAAATGCAAGGCGTTCAAGTTTATAAACATGTACCGTACTTCCCCTAATAAGGCACCTCCTCTAATAGTAGCCAAAGATTGCATGTTTGATAGACTGATCAAAATACCCAACAAATCCTGCTTCAATTTTGCTTTAAACTTATAAATAATATTAGAGTTAGTTGTTGTCTTTCACAACAAATCTTAGGGAAGTGTTGAATATAACTTCACAAAGAAATGACTTCAACCAACAGGAGAAACAAATGCCAATGGAAGTTGCAAGTGTCAATATATGCAGCTGTCAAATGGAGGGGATATATGCAGCTGTTTTTGTCTCAGATTGTTTGAGGAGTTGAAATAATAGGCAATTAAACATAGGCAGTAGATAGTCAGTGCCCCGTTTTATGAAACAACTTACGACCATTTTGATTGTAAATCAATTTCTTAAATGCTTCACTATAAATTACACCTTTCAAATAAACGTGATTTAAATTCATTTTCTTATACAAGTGATATTTCTGTTTAATTGTCTACATCGACCGCTTAGGTGAAAAAAGTGAATGATTTTTAAATTGAAGACTTGTCGATGTAAGAACGGAAGTTTAATAAAAAGGGCCCAGATCAGTATAGCTCAACAGGAGTTTCATGAACAGTATGCTGCAATTTTGTGATAGTTGCAAGGAATTCAGGAGCATGGGCAGAATTCAGGATAAGCGGCAAGATTAAGCAGCCGTCGGGCGACTAGGGAGCAATCGGGCGACTATGCTAGGGTACAGCAAGGAACACTTAGGACAAATGCCATGTGCCAATTTCATCAAGTAAAATATAACCGTAAAGTTTGAAAATCCTTCATGAATTATGGAGCAGCTTTTTTTAAAAAGTGTTAAAAGTTTATGAAAAGGGGCATTAGGCCGGGTAGAAAAATACTTGTTGATCTGGTTACCCGACCGTCCCTATTTTTTGGCGCCGACCCGACAGTTTTTTATCACAAAAAAAAACAAAAAAACAAAAAAAAGATTTCCGTGTTATTTGTTGAAAACAAACATGTTTAAAGTATTCTTGAATTAAAACTTAATTAAGCCCCTAGCAAAGATGCTAAATATATTAAAATAGAATCCGATTAGTTTTGACATCCATGAAAAAAAAAAGAAAAAAAAAAAAGAAAAGAAAAATAATACCTACCTACCTACCCTAATTTTTTCAACCGAGTAACCAGAAACATAGGTATTTTTCTATCTGGCCTTATCATCCGCATTAGATAATAGATAAGGAAGAACTGTATAAAGTTCCATGACAATAGATCATTATTTTGCCAAGTTATGAGCTAGGTTAGATTGCCGTTTAAGGTTTTATGAAAAGGGACATAACTCTGCCAAAATGGAAGCCAAAGTTATTGCACATGTGTAACAACATTCCATGGGTTAAGATGAAGATGTGTGTAAAGTTCCATGAATAAGCCAAATATTTTTCAAGCTATGGCAAAAGTTAGATTGCAGGTCAAAGTGTGAGGGACGGATGGATGACAGACAATGAAATACGACAGACAATGGACAAAGTGATCTCTAAGTGTCTGCCATGCTATGCAGGCAACACAGTAAAAATATTATTAAAACAGCATTTCCAGATATTCATGAAATCTTTATTACTTGTAGTCAGGGGTTCCACTAATTTTCAAATCAAGGAAGTTCAAACTTCCTTCATGTCAATTTTGGAAGTTCAAGGGAAAATTTAAGGAAGTTCACACTTAACCCGACATCACCGTTCGAATTAGTGTTTGTGTTAATAAAATTTAAATAACTATGCATAGTTCATGTTCTTTAAATATGTTTTTAAAACATTTAAAGTACATAATTTATGGATATTTTTTAAATTTATTAAATTATTTATTAAATTATTCATTAAATTAAATTATATTAAATAGCTTCATATTTGTATTAAGTTAAGTTTATTGAATTTATCATCATCATGATTAATCAATCATCATCATCATCATCATCATCAACAACAAAAATCATGGCACTTTCAGTGTTGTGTGTGTTAATACAATTTAAATAACTATGCATAGTTCATGTTCTTTAAATGTGTTTTTAAAACATTTAAAGTACATAATTTATGGATATTTATTAAACTGTATTAGTTTAAATAGCTTCATGTTTGCATTAAGTTTCATTGAATGCATCATCATCATCTGTCTGACTGTCATCATCATTATCATAATTATCAACACTTTTCATTGTTTGAAGAACATTGTAAAAAAATGAAAACAAAACTGTAGCATATTAACTTTTATTAAATATTTTTTTCTGATGTTTTTATTATGAGTTGCTTATATAACTATCAATAAACATATATAGACAGATGCTGATGTTCTATTATGCTTTAAAATTGATTCTCGCCGTATACAAACAATCATATAAATCGGCAGCTAAGATTTTATTCAAAACAATTACTCGATCGGCAAACTGTTGCAACTTCATAATCAGCTAATGTCTCGTAATCCGTTTGCCAATAAACAAACAAACGCATACAAATAAGCTACCTTTCATAATTAGTCAATCAGGCACAACGTCACAGTAAAAATTCGCGCTGATATTCAAACAATCGCAAACAATCATTATAAATCGGCAGCGTAATATTTTATTTAAAACAATTACACGTTCGGTTAAGGTATCTGTAATAAACAAACAGGTGCATAAAACGAAACTGCTTTTCATAATTAGTCAATCGGTCACTAACGTCAAAGTAAAAATTCGCGCTGAATGCAAACAATCGGCGGCGTATTCCCGTAATATTTTATTTAAAATAATTAGGAGCATAAATCGAACCTGCCATTCATAATTATTCATACTTATTCAATCAGTCATCAATTAAACGTAATCCACTTTAATCCCATTAATTAATTGCCACACTTCTTTGAACCCAGAAGCGATGTTTGTTTACATAATACTTGACGCAATACACAATTCAATTTACACACGTGGCTAACCCCATAATAAAACTGGATCCAACCGGTTTCACCTGTCGAACGCTGTCACAGTAACACAATGGGTGTTAATTTAATCGCTTTACAACTTGGCTGTGCAGCGTTTGGATGTAATTGGACCAGATGGGCGGAGCTATATCGGTGATTTAACCAATTTGACACTGACAGCTGTACGCCTGCGGTAAAGAAAGTCGGCGTACATTGATGTTTTTGGAAGTTCAGTGTACGTCTTTGATCTCAATTTTCGGCGTACAACTCAAATTTTCAGGCGTAATATACGGCCGTACGGCCATAAACGGAAGCCCTGTTGTAGTTGACTGCATAAATATTCCTCATCATCTACCCATACTTGAATGAATTGGGGGATCTGGCAGAGAGTGCATTAATGTAATTGACAAGGCCATTTTCCCTCGGTCGTATTACAACAGCATTTATCTCAGGCTGGGGCCCATTATAATCTCATTTTCTGATGCTGGTGATTTTTGTCATGTTGTCATGGTAACGGTATAGTTGACATTATGGCAGGCAGATGCAGACATAATCAGTGCAAGGAGAGGAAGTCTGCATTTGCAAACAAAATCAGCAGCTGTCAAGTGGACTGGAAAGCAGCTGTCAAGTGGTGTTGAAATCTGCAGCTGTTGACTGAAGGAATCAGCAGCTGTCAAGTGTACCGGAAAGCAAATGTCAAGTGGAGTGGAAATCAGCAGCTGTCAACTGGAGGGGAAATCAGCAGCTGTCAAGTGGAGTGGAAATCAGCAGATGTCAAATGGAGCAAAAATATGCAGCTGTTAACTGTGGGGGAAATCAGCAGCTATCAACTGCAGTGGAAAGCAGCTGTCAACTGGCAAGGAAATCAGCAGCTGTCAACTAACAGGGAAATCAGCTGTCAACATGAAGGGAAATCAGCAGCTGTCAACTGGAGGGGCAATTTGCAGCTGTCAACTGAAGGAGAAATCAGCAGCTGTCAACTGGAGGGGAAATCTGCAGCTGTCAACTGGAGGGGAAATCTGCAGCTATCAACTGGAAGGGGATATCAGCAGCTGACTAATGGAGAGGATATATGCAGCTGTCAACTGGAGGGGAAATCTGCAGCTGTCAACTGGAGGGGAAATCTGCAGCTGTCAATTGGAGGGGATATCTGTAGCTGTCAACTGGAGAGGATATATGCAGCTGTCAACTGGAGGGCAAATCTGCAGCTGTCAACTGAAGGGGAATCTGCAGCTTGTCAACTGGAGGGGAAATCTGCAGCTGTCAACTGGAGGGGATATATGCAGCTGTCAACTGGAGGGGAAATCTGCAGCTGTCAACTGGAGAGGAAATCTGCAGCTGTCAACTGGAGAGGAAATCTGCAGCTATCAACATGCAGCTGTCAACTGGAGGGGAAATCTGCAGCTGTCAACTGGAGGGAATATATGCAGCTGTCAACTGGAGGGGATATATGCAGCTGTCAACTGAAGGGGATATATGCAGTTATTGCTGAGAAGGGAAATCTGCAGCTGTCAACTGGTAACTGGCCATTATTCAATGTTAACGGAATTAAGCCTTACAGACATTCTGTATTTGTAAATAAAGAGAAATGACTAAACTTCACATTTACAGACATCCAAGATTGAACTACGTATAGATTACCTCGAACAGCCACAAGTGATTAATGGATGAACGGCCACAAGTGATTAATGGATGAACGTCCACAAGTGATTAATGGATGAACGGCCACACGTGATTAATGGATGAACAGCCACTCCGGCCACTCGTGATTAATGGATGAACGGCCACACGTGATTAATGGATGAACGGCCACACGTGATGGATGGATGAACGGCCACACGTGTTTGATGGATGAACGGCCACACGTGATTAATGGATGAACGGCCACAGGTGATTGATGGATGTTTAACTTCATGTGACCCATTTTCGAACTTGATCAAGATATAATTAAGATAAACAATTTGACAAAGTTTCATCAAGATTGGGTAACAAATATGACCTCGAGAGAGTACACAAGTTTTTTCAAGTATTTGACCTAGTGACCTAGTTTTTGACCCCACATGACCCATTTTTGAACTTAACCGAGATTTCATTAAGACAAACATTCTGACAAAGTTTCATCAAGATCAGGTCAAAAATATGGCCTCTAGAGTGTACACACGGTTTTTCCAAAGTTTGACCTAGTGACCTAGTTTTTAAACCATGTGACCCATTTTTGAACTTGACCAAGATATAATTAAGACAAACATTTTGACAAAGTTTCATCAAGATTGGGTCAGAAATACGGCTTCTAGAGTGTACACAAGGTTTTTCAAGTATTTGACCTAGTGACCTAGTTTTTAACCCCATGTGACCCATTTTCAAACTTGACCGAGATTTTATTAAGACAAACATTCTGACAAAGTTTCATCAAGATCAGGTCAAAAATATGGCCTCTAGAGTGTACACACGGTTTTTCCAAAGTTTGACCTAGTGACCTAGTTTTTAACACCATGTGACCCATTTTTGAACTTGACCAAGATATAATTAAGACAAACATTTTGACAAAGTTTCATCAAGATTGGGTCAGAAATACGGCTTCTAGAGTGTACACAAGGTTTTTCAAGTATTTGACCTAGTGACCTAGTTTTTAACCCCATGTGACCCATTTTCAAACTTGACCAAGATATAATTAAGACAAACATTCTGACCAAGTTGCATCAAGCTCGGGTCAAAAATATGGCCTTTAGAGTGTACACAAGGTGTTTCCAATATTTGACCTAGTGACCTAGTTTTTAACCCCACATGACCCATTTTCGAACTTGACCGAGATTTCATTGAGACAAACATTCTGACAAAGTTTCATGATGATTGCATCAGAAATGTGGCCTCTAGAGTGTACACAAGCAAAAGTTAACGGACTACGGAAGACGGACTACACATCATCCCATAAGCTCTGCTGGCCGCTAAAAAAATAAATAAAAAAATCCCTACCTACCCTACTAAATTGGCAATAAAAAGTAAAACCAAAAAAAAAAGATTCACCTACCTACCTACCTACCCTATCTTTTTTTTCAATGTAACAGGAAACAAACCTATTATTTTATTTGGCCTAAAATGAATTATTGTTTTTTTGCTGTCGACAAGATATTTGATTATAAACACAGCGTTGCAGTTTCTTTTTCCTTTGATCTATATATATATATATATTGCATCACTCCCCTTATGTGTAGATTTTACATCTCTTTCATGAAATAATACTTATTCCCAGTCCATTAGTCTGTTAAGTTCACAGACACATCATTATTTTATATTGAATTTTCAGCTATATGTAGTCATAAAAATCTACCAGTTTTACATTTTATTCCCTATATGTAGTCATAAAAATCTACCAGTTTTACATTTTATTCCAACTTCATTGCTCTCGGTCTACCAAAGGCTTAATTATTAAATTAGATAGCAGTCTTATTTGGAAACTGAGCCCAGGGGAAATTTATATATATACTAAATCAGAGCCTGAGAAACTGATTTTAAATCATGGCACTTGGAATTTAGTAACTAATATTTGCATTCATGAATTTGATTCCATGCAACGCCAGCATTTCAATAAGTAGTAGTGTGCAGTTTCACCAGTGAAATATGTCCTGAAAACTGTGGCGGCTTGTAATTGGGAGGGATAAAACATATCAGGGCTTTCCCTTTGTTTTTGAGGTACAGGGAGTTTTAAAAGCAGGCGTATTATTTACAGATCTTGCCTTTGTTGTTGTATTGGGGACTACTATAAGTAGTTGTCAGCTGACCAACGTAAGACTAATCATCCAGCCTATTGCAGTATTGGAAAATAGGAAAAGCACCCCCAACACCCACCTAAAAAATACACCCCAAAATGTTTGTTTTTAATTTCTATGGCTTTATTGTGCATAAAAACTGGATTCTTGAAATATTTCATTGTGGTAATCAAGTACCTTAAGGCTTTTTCTAATTTTCACTATTTGAAGGTTTCAAAAAGGTAGAAAAATCTCTGATATATCCAAATGCTGATATAGATTGGATCTGCAACACACACAATTACATATATGCTGCTACTCTTCAACAATGTGATTTTGTATAATGTAAGCATTTGTCTAGACTAGTGTTCGGACAGTTTGTCATGTAAAAGAGACAACAACTGTTTTGAGAAAACTTTTATTTTCATGCTTTTGAATTGAACAAACCTTTTTTTATTGCTTAATCTAGGGCAACAGGAGACTTGCACTTTATCAGATGCAAAACTCAACTAAGCTGTTCACTGCCACCTTAGTTACAGGACCAGTCTACATCAAGTCTACTTGTGAAATTAGATCACCGTCTACTGTCAATAAGTCACAACACTAATCACATTCATTATTGACAACCTTTTTGCCTTTTTAAAGAACAAATCATTATTTATTTATCGCAATCCAGGTATTTACGCATAAATCAATCTCATGAAAGTATTATACTGCGCCATAATAATTATCATTATTACAATGTTGCGCTGGTAGACAATGATGACGATATTAATATTTAGTAATTTAATAAGAATAAGAAATGTCACCAGTAAGTGACAAAGGCCCCAAAAATGTGGCCTTTGACCTCCATGTGTGACCCTGACCTTGACCTTGGAGGTATGGATCAATTTTTGCACACAACACACCTTCTCATTATGGTTAACATTAGTGTAAAGTTTCATGGAAATCCCTTCAGTTTTCAAAAGTATGGCTGAGACATGAGCAAACGAATGAATGGTGCGCATATACAACATGTTTATACATGGTTGTATAATGTGTTGTTTTTATGTTTTTAGAAGAAACAAGAAGAAGCATTGCCATGCAATACAATGTCCCCTACTGGGAATTCGTTAAAATCCCAAGGAAAAGTAAAGTTGTTGATTGTAAAAATTTCCTATTTATAGTAACAGTGAATGTGGACCAAATGACCTATAGAAAAAGTGACCTTGACCTTGGACCAAATTACCCAAATAACAATCCCAAGCTTCCTTTCCACGAGCCGCATCTTTTAGTAAAATTGTATTAAAATCCCTCTAGGGGAAAAATGCTATTGATCAGAAACCAATTTTCTATTTATAGTCAGGGCTTTTTTTCGGAACTAGGGGAAGGGGCCCAGGCCCTTCAATGGGGGGGAAAAAGCGTGATTTTCGAGTTAAAGGGGGAACAAATAATGCGATTTCGAGATACAGGGGAAACAGTGTAATAGGTAGAAATGGATGATTTGGGTGTGCAAATATGCAAAAGAGGTACAGTTTAGATAAACTGTCTTCTATAAATCTATCCCAAACATAAATGCTGTTGAGAAAGTTGGAGGGGTAAATATTGTTAAGCAAAAAAACAAAAAACAAAAACTTTTTTTTTTAATAAGGGAATTTTCTCAGCCAAAGAGGGGAAAAAAAGTAGTCTGTTTTGCTAATGGAAGGGGCCTGTTTTTCTAGGGGAAGGGGCCGAATATCGGCCCCTATATTCGGCCCCTTTTATATATTTAGCCCGTGTTTATAAAGGAAAAAAAGCCCTGATAGTAAAAGTGACCTTGACCTTGGACCAAATGACTCGGAATAGACATTTTCCCTATAATGAGCCCAATAGCATTCCCTTTCCATGAGCCACACCGTTTGGTCAAGATTTCTTATATATCAGCCACGAAAAACTCCAGTGACTCCAAATACAATCCCAAGCTACCTTTTCGTATTATAAGCTACCTACAAACCAAGTTTCAGGTCAATATCTCATTCCTAACTAAAGTTACTGAGCAGAAACCATATTTTCTACTTCTATTAACAGTGACCTTGATCCCAGTGACCCCATAAGAAATTCAATCCTGAGCTTCCTTTTCATATTATAAGCTGCCTTACACCAAGTTTTGGGCCCATATGTCATTCCAAACTGAAGTATTTGAGCAGAAAAGTAACAGTGACCTTGAACCCAGTGACTGCAAATGACTACACAGAAAGTTTCATTCCAATATCTCATTCATAACCAAAGTTAATGAGCAGAAACGAAACGTGACAGACTGACAGACGAAGTGTTATCCTATAGTCTGGTCACAAGGATAAAGAACTAATAAATAAATCACCTTCCTACCGGTAAAGGATTAATCAACCACAAAGGTGTTCCATGGAACATCTGTGTCGCCTGCCGTGTGCAAATTCCAATTATGAGCTTAGGTTGCAGGTTAGTTTTATGAAAAGGGGCATTACTCTGCCAAAATTAATGTCAGAGTTATTGGACATGTTTAACAACTTTCCTTCAGATGTGTGTGAAGTTTTATGAACATAGGTCAGTTACTTTTCAAGTTATGGCCAAGGTTAGGTTGCAGGTTAGGACCAGTGATCCACGGCCAAGGTTAGGTTGCAGGTTAGGACCAGTGATCCCTAGGTGTCTGCCATGATATGCAGTGACACAATAAAACAGATCGCCTTCCTACCTAACCAATTTTTTAAACCAGGTCCAGAATGGATGTGGTAAAACAATAATAAAAGGGCTTTTTCTCTCTAAATTGGAAAGGGCCCTTGACTTTGAATTTAATGGAAAAGGCTTTGAATAAAACCTAATTTTCTAGGCATAATATTATCAACTGAGTATTTATTTTAACAAACTATGGAAAGTCTGTCTCCCTTTTGAAAGATTCAGATTTTTTTTCACCAGAATTCGGAAAATACAGAGGTCTTTGCAATTGGAAATGGACCAAATTGTGGCCAGGTTAAAAAAAACTGGACCTATCATGGCCTTGGTACATGTACATATCAAATAATATTTACTCTAGAGAGAATACAAAAAACCTGAAGAAATATGTTTTTCTCTCTGTTTCCACCAACTTCCAATTTAACGTCAATAAAGGAAGGACATTAATAGCATCAGGAGGAGAATATGACCACTCCCACACACTTTCCCTAATCAATGAATGAACAGAACAAGACAACTATTGATCCAAAATATCGCCAACATGGAGTACGTAAAGGGGAACAAATCTGTACTGTTTTTATGACATCTGACTAAAAGTTGTTGCCCTATCTCGGAAATATCCCATATTGTCAACATCAGATTATCCATGGATTGAATATATTCAGTAAAAGCTCTATTAAACCTCAGTAAAATTTCTATTAACTCTACACTCCCACCGCCCGCCTCCCCAACTTCGGTAGCCAAAAAAGTGAATTATTAAAAATTTGGAGAGATAATACATAGGGAATGATGGCTTAACACGGCACAAATAGTATTTAAAACAAGAGGTCAATGACCTTGAAGCTCTACTGATTGATTTTGATTTCAGGAAGTAGTCGCTACAGACTTGTTTTTTTAAATCTATTTTTAACCGTGGCGGCCATCTTGATTTTCCGGCCGACCTGAAATTTTGCTAGGATCAATAAGACATTAAGAGCAACATTCCTGTGAAGTTTCATGAAAATCCGTCAAGTAGTTTCAGAGGAGTAGTCGCTACAAGTTTTCATTATATAACTCTATGTAAACAAAGATGGCCGCTGGCAGCCATGTTTAACGTCAAATCAAAACGATTTTCGACAAGGACCAACATCATGTCATACTGATCATTTTAGAAAAAGTCCCATATCAATATCTCTTATTGTTTTGAAGAAGTAGTCGCTACAAACTTATTTATTTTAAATCTATTTTTAGCTGTGGCGGCCATCTTGAATTTCCGGCCGACCTGAAATTTTTCTAGGATCAACTAGACATCAAGAGCAACATTCCTGTGAAGTTTCATGAACATCCGTCAAGTAGTTTCAGAGGAGTAGTCGCTACAAGTTTTTACTATATAACTCTATGTAACCAAAGATGGCCACTGGCAGCCATGTTTAACGTTGAATCAAAACGATTTTTGACAAGGATCAACATCATGTCATGCTGATCATTTTAGAAAAAGTCCCATATCAATATCACTTATAGTTTTCAAGAAGTAGTCGCTACAAACTTGTATTTTAAAACTCTATTTTTAGCTTTGGCGGCCATCTTGGATTTCACATCAACATGAATTTTTGCTAGGATCAACTAGACTTGATGGGCATCATTTCTGCAAAGTTTCATGAATATCCATCCAGTAGTTTCAGAGGAGTTGTCGCTACAAATAAAAGTTTACGGACAGACGGACGGACGACGGACGCCACACCACGGCATAAGCTCTGCTGATCTCTGATCAGTCGAGCTAAAAATTAGTTATTAACTTGGTATAATTTATCATTAACCATCAAAGAAGAGAAAACAAATATTTAAACTCAGATAAAAGCCCAACTTTTTCAAAATGAAATCACCCCCCTCCCCCCCACCCCTCTGTCAACTCTACATCATCTTTGCTGATTAATGAAACAATCACCATCAAAGGTTACCTGAAAAGGTAAAATGGTGGCTCAGAACTTGGTTAACGAGGTGTACAGGTACTCGTTCCACCCAGGAAATGTGGATGATCTGCCTCCACCACAAAAAAAAATCGACCTGTCATCTATTACCATACAAACTAACAAATCTTCTTTTTTTAAAGTCCCAGATCCTGATACAACAAATGCATGTTTTGCCTTGAAATATTATATGATCTTCCCCTCCCCTTCCCCCATCCCCCCTCCCCACTATGATTTATATAATTACCATATCATCTCTTATTGTAAATAGTTTTATCTTTATATATTTACGTTAATTTCTTCATCTGCGCA
The DNA here is from genome assembly GCA_037043455.1 of Cyrtodaria siliqua. Taxonomy (NCBI): domain Eukaryota; kingdom Metazoa; phylum Mollusca; class Bivalvia; order Adapedonta; family Hiatellidae; genus Cyrtodaria; species Cyrtodaria siliqua. The sequence goes on along the minus strand of JAWPHD010005662.1, from coordinate 30,992 downwards.
CAATATATGACCTATTTCTGTGTCGACGTGCCGTAAAACACCATTCATTCTAGTTTTCCCGAAGACATGGTTATAGCTATGAGACATGACCCATTTCTCAATAAAAAAAGAGTCACTCCCTAAAACTGCAAATCCAATATCAATTCATCATGTATCAACAAGATCTGCACATTTGTGCTTCTCTTAGATACGCTGTGAATCAAATTAAATATTAATAATGTTATGTCAACCTGATGTGCTTCCTTTATCATACAATGAATTGAATAAATATAATTTATGATTGGTTTTAAAGAAAAGAATAAATGTATACGCAATAAAGTAGCATCCGTACAAAACAAAGCTAAACGACAATCCCAGGTACTCATTTCCAGACTAAAGTCTCATTTTTCAGACTGTATTAAAAGATGATATTACGGAAGACAACTCTGTATGCTTAAATATATATAGGCTGCATAGAGTTATGTATCCTTAAATTAGTAACTTGGGACATCTTGTGGAGGGAATCAAGTCTATCCATGTTATGGAAGACAACTCTGTATGCTTAAATATATACAGGCTGCAGAGTTCCGTTTCCTTAAATTAATACCTCAGGGGACTTGAAGTCTTGGCGGGAATAGTCCAGGGCTTTTTTACCTTATATAACAGAGGCCTGTAAAGGGCCTCTTCCCAACAGGAAATTGGACTGTTTTTTCCCAACTGTGGCAGAAATATTTCCCAATCGGAAAACAGCAGTCTCTTAGAATTTGAGAAAAAGCATGAATTCTGCAGTGTGTTTTTGTCTGCTAAGTAAATTCCGACTTGGAAAAGTTAATAATTATGGTAAATAATGGACGACGATATAAATAAAGTATATTAATGTCATATTTACTTAATTTATGAAACCTTGTATTTTTCCCAAAATGAGAAATAAGCGCGTTCTTTTTTCCCAAAATGGACAGGCCTGGGCCTCTTCCCAATTTTGTGGAAAAAAGCCCTGTAGTCACAAATAAATAATAATTATGACAAGGTTGATTTGGTTGAATGTGTTTTACATCATTTTCAGCACTTTTAAGCTATATAGGATTATCGATTTTTTCGCGGTGGATGCAGACCAACCACTTTTTCCTGGGAAAAAACAGTAAGAGGTGAGACGGTTTCAAACACCGCATCTTTACTATCACTGCCACAGAGGTTCTTTTGAAGGCATAAATAAGGAATAAAAGACATTCAGTAATTCAACAAGCTCAACAAATCATAACCACAAATGTAGACATGAAATAAGGCAGACATCGTAGAGACCCTCACTTTTGTCCAGTTTGGGTAGATCTTCTGTACTTTCAATAGCTGGGATTCCCACTACCAAGTCAACCCAAATAAATGCTTTGCTACACATAGGTGTGTTGACACTTGATTTCAAAGGATGGTTTGTTTGGTGTTCAACATCATTACCAGCACATTTAAGGCTATGTATGACGCTGGACTTTATTTTTTTGGAGGTGGAGGCAGACCCACTTATTTCTGGGTAGAACCAGTAGTGTATACTTCCCGCCATACGTAAGAATCGACACTTTCTCACTTACGAGTTGAGTTCCCAGTGGGATTCCAACCAAAAATGGTGAGGTGAGGTTTACAACCCCCCGGAGCCAACGACAAGCTTGACAATTGTATGACCAGGCTCATTAAACATCATATTTGGTTATACTTGGACAGCAACCAAAGATGAAGCCTCCAATCATACATGCCTCCGCCACGGAGTGAAATCACTTGGGGCAGAGATCTTTGATGCCTCCACCACGGAGTGAAATCACTTGGGGCAGAGGTCTGTGATGCCTCCACCACGGAGTGAACTCACTTGGGGCAGAGGTCTGTGATGCCTCCACCACGGAGTGAACTCACTTGGGGCAGAGGTCTGTGATGCCTCCACCACGGAGTGAAATCACTTGGGGCAGAGGTCTGTGATGCCTCCACCACGGAGTGAAATCACTTGGGGCAGAGGTCTGTGATGCCTCCACCACGGAGTGAAATCACTTGGGGCAGAGGTCTGTGATGCCTCCACCACGGAGTGAACTCACTCGGGGCAGAGGTCTGTGATGCCTCCACCACGGAGTGAACCCAAGTGGGGCAGAGGTCTGTGATGCCTCCACCAAGGAGTGTAACCAAGTGGGGCAGAGGTCTGTGATGCCTCCACCACGGAGTGAAATCACTTGGGGCAGAGGTCTGTGATGCCTCCACCACGGAGTGAAATCACTTGGGGCAGAGGTCTGTGATGCCTCCACCACGGAGTGAAATCACTTGGGGCAGAGGTCTGTGATGCCTCCACCAAGGAGTGAAACCAAGTGGGGCAGAGGTCTGTGATGCCTCCACCACGGAGTGAAATCACTTGGGGCAGAGGTCTGTGATGCCTCCACCAAGGAGTGAAACCAAGTGGGGCAGAGGTCTGTGATGCCTCCACCACGGAGTGAAATCACTTGGGGCAGAGGTCTGTGATGCCTCCACCACGGAGTGAAATCACTTGGGGCAGAGGTCTGTGATGCCTCCACCAAGGAGTGAAACCAAGTGGGGCAGAGGTCTGTGATGCCTCCACCACGGAGTGAACTCACTTGGGGCAGAGGTCTGTGATGCCTCCACCACGGAGTGAACTCACTTGGGGCAGAGGTCTGTGATGCCTCCACCACGGAGTGAACTCACTTGGGGCAGAGGTCTGTGATGCCTCCACCACGGAGTGAACTCACTTGGGGCAGAGGTCTGTGATGCCTCCACCAAGGAGTGAAACCAAGTGGGGCAGAGATCTTTGATGCCTCCACCACGGAGTGAAATCACTTGGGGCAGAGGTCTGTGATGCCTCCACCACGGAGTGAACTCACTTGGGGCAGAGGTCTGTGATGCCTCCACCACGGAGTGAACTCACTTGGGGCAGAGGTCTGTGATGCCTCCACCACGGAGTGAACTCACTTGGGGCAGAGGTCTGTGATGCCTCCACCACGGAGTGAAATCACTTGGGGCAGAGGTCTGTGATGCCTCCACCACGGAGTGAACTCACTTGGGGCAGAGGTCTGTGATGCCTCCACCACGGAGTGAACTCACTTGGGGCAGAGGTCTGTGATGCCTCCACCACGGAGTGAAATCACTTGGGGCAGAGGTCTGTGATGCCTCCACCACGGAGTGAAATCACTTGGGGCAGAGAACTGTGATGCCTCCACCACGGAGTGAACTCACTTGGGGCAGAGGTCTGTGATGCCTCCACCATGGAGTGAACTCACTTGGGGCAGAGGTCTGTGATGCCTCCACCACGGAGTGAACTCACTTGGGGCAGAGGTCTGTGATGCCTCCACCACGGAGTGAACTCACTTGGGGCAGAGGTCTGTGATGCCTCCACCACGGAGTGAACTCACTTGGGGCAGAGGTCTGTGATGCCTCCACCACGGAGTGAACTCACTTGGGTCAGAGGTCTGTGATGCCTCCACCACGGAGTGAAATCACTTGGGGCAGAGGTCTGTGATGCCTCCACCAAGGAGTGAAACCAAGTGGGGCAGAGGTCTGTGATGCCTCCACCACGGAGTGAACTCACTTGGGGCAGAGGTCTGTGATGCCTCCACCACGGAGTGAACTCACTTGGGGCAGAGGTCTGTGATGCCTCCACCACGGAGTGAACTCACTTGGGGCAGAGGTCTGTGATGCCTCCACCACGGAGTGAACTCACTTGGGGCAGAGGTCTGTGATGCCTCCACCAAGGAGTGAAACCAAGTGGGGCAGAGATCTTTGATGCCTCCACCACGGAGTGAAATCACTTGGGGCAGAGGTCTGTGATGCCTCCACCACGGAGTGAACTCACTTGGGGCAGAGGTCTGTGATGCCTCCACCACGGAGTGAACTCACTTGGGGCAGAGGTCTGTGATGCCTCCACCACGGAGTGAACTCACTTGGGGCAGAGGTCTGTGATGCCTCCACCACGGAGTGAACTCACTTGGGGCAGAGGTCTGTGATGCCTCCACCACGGAGTGAACTCACTTGGGGCAGAGGTCTGTGATGCCTCCACCACGGAGTGAAATCACTTGGGGCAGAGGTCTGTGATGCCTCCACCACGGAGTGAACTCACTTGGGGCAGAGGTCTGTGATGCCTCCACCACGGAGTGAACTCACTTGGGGCAGAGGTCTGTGATGCCTCCACCATGCAGAGGTCTGTGATGCCTCCACCACGGAGTGAAATCACTTGGGGCAGAGAACTGTGATGCCTCCACCACAGAGTGAAATCACTTGGGGAAGAGGTCTGTGATGCCTCCACCACGGAGTGAACTCACTTGGGGCAGAGGTCTGTGATGCCTCCACCACGGAGTGAACTCACTTGGGGCAGAGGTCTGTGATGCCTCCACCACGGAGTGAACTCACTTGGGGCAGAGGTCTGTGATGCCTCCACCACGGAGTGAACTCACTTGGGGCAGAGGTCTGTGATGCCTCCACCACGGAGTGAACTCACTTGGGGCAGAGGTCTGTGATGCCTCCACCACGGAGTGAACTCACTTGGGGCAGAGGTCTGTGATGCCTCCACCACGGAGTGAAATCACTTGGGGCAGAGGTCTGTGATGCCTCCACCACGGAGTGAACTCACTTGGGGCAGAGGTCTGTGATGCCTCCACCACGGAGTGAACTCACTTGGGGCAGAGGTCTGTGATGCCTCCACCACGGAGTGAACCCAAGTGGGGCAGAGGTATGTGATGCCTCCACCACGGAGTGAAATCACTTGGGGCAGAGGTCTGTGATGCCTCCACCACGGAGTGAACCCAAGTGGGGCAGAGGTCTGTGATGCCTCCACCAAGGAGTGAAACCAAGTGGGGCAGATGTCTGCGATTCCTCTGCCACGGAGTGAACCTACGTAGGGCAGAGGTCTGTGATGCCTCCACCACGGAGTGAACTCACTTGGGGCAGAGGTCTGTGATGCCTTCGCCACGGAGTGAAACCAAGTGGGGCAGATGTCTGCGATTCCTCTGCCACGGAGTGAACTCACTTGGGGTAGAGGTCTGTGATGCCTCCACCACGGAGTGAACTCACTTGGGGCAGAGGTCTGTGATGCCTCCACCACGGAGTGAACTCACTTGGGGTAGAGGTCTGTGATGCCTCCACCACGGAGTGAACTCACTTGGGGCAGAGGTCTGTGATGCCTCCACCACGGAGTGAACTCACTTGGGGCAGAGGTCTGTGATGCCTCCACCACAGAGTGAACTCACTTGGGGCAGAGGTCTGTGATGCCTCCACCACGGAGTGAACTCACTTGGGGCAGAGGTCTGTGATGCCTCTGCCACGGAGTGAACCTACGCGGTGCAGAGGTCCACGATGCCTCCGCCAGGGAGTGAACCCACGCGGGGCAGAAGTCTGTGATGCCTCCGCCATGTATTGAACTCACGCGGGAGAGAGGTCTGCGATGCCTCCACCAAGGAGTGAACACCCGCGGGGGACAGGTCTGTGGTTAATGCCTTATCCACTGACCGGAGCGTAGCTGCCTTAAGGCAGAAAGGCAGCTGCCTATACAGAATTGTGCCCATTTTTTTTATTGTTTTAAGAAGAAAATAACAACAGAGAAAAATAGCAGACTCATTTGTATTAAGTCTTTATGAGAACTTGACATATTTTATTTGTACAAAAGTAAAAGTGTAAAGATGTTTAGGACTCTGAGATGAGTGAAATGCCATCTCAGAGCATTTAGAATTTTAAAAAATCTGGAGGAACATTCCCCCAACTCTCCCCCACTCCACTCCCTCAACATGTCACTTCAGCTGCCTATACATCAATTATATCCCAGCTACCAAGGCCACCAGACAATACTTGAAGACAAATAAAACTACATATATATAAACAAATAAGCTCAATTTATCATTACATGCCATTTTTTTAACATAGGAAGTAATATAAACCCTTGCTGAGATACAAAAACATTACACATTAACATGTCAAAACAGGATTTAAGTGCCTCTTCATGTCACACAAACGCAAAATCAGCATCATGTATGTCCTGTAACTATAGGTCCTGTTTTCATATTATATACATACGGTATTGAACCGCATTTGAACGCAACTATAAATAAGGCTGTAACAACAAGTGGTTTGTTTGCTGTAAACTCACTCTTTTTTACTCTGGACCATGCACTTGTTTAACGCCGCTCACCAAAGAAACCAAACTACAAAACTAGAAATGCGTCTGTGAACACAAATGCCCCCTCTGTAGGCTATCTGTTGAATTATAACTCTGCCAAAAGTCAATGGACCGGAACAGCACGATGATAGGCGTGACTAGAGTGTATATTGATACTTCCAAATATGATGAGAAGTATCTATTAGGAGTCATCTGGACAAGACGTCCAGACGTGAACAAAGTATGATTCACAAGGGCAACTCTATATGCCTGCCCACACATAGGCGAGGGAATAAGGCATAAAAAGAAATGCCTAGCTAACGATAACTTTGTTTGTATGTGTTTTACATCATTTTCAACACTATTAAGGTTATATACAACGAGTCAATTTTTTTCTGATGGAGGCAGATCACACTTTTTCCTCGGTACTGTTCACCTCCCGCCATCTGTAAGAATCAACAATTACAAGTCCAACTCCAGTGGGATTCGAACCCGCAGTGGCGAGAGACGAGAATTGAGCAAACCAAAAACCTTTACCAAAGTACGACAGAATGGAAGGATGGAAAAGTTCTCAACCAAGGTACGACTGAATGAAAGGACGGAAAGTTTACATTTTATATCATGCCTCTAGCACGGTGCCAGGAATGAAAATAATCAACAGACAGGCAAAACAGTGTGTGAACCCGCAAAAGCATAACTACTTGGAAAACGGAGAAGAAACTCTGTTATGCAGTCATGCGTGAAGAATTCACTCTCGGACGTTAATCTATGACAATCTAAAACCAACCCAACCATAGCTCTGGCTGGGTCGGGGAACATCGTCAATATATGCAGGCCTTGACATTTAATCTGGCTGGGTGGGGAACGTTATCAATATCTGCAGGCCTCGACATTTAATCTGGCTGGGTGGGGATCATCATCAATATTGGTGGACTTTGAATTACAGTGAGCGCGAAAAAACACGTATTGCTCAATTAAAATAAAAGACTATGACAATATCCAATTCTTACATCACTTGATCAGGCCAAAAGAAACAGATTAAATCTCCAACAAAAATGTAAGTAGTTAAGACAAAACAGTAAGTACATGTAATTAAAAAAAATCTATATTTTATTAAGCAGCATCTGTGTGAACACGCAAAACCATGACCACTTGGAAAACAGAATCGAGACACTGTTATGCAGTCATGCGTGAAGAATTCACTCTCGGACGTTACTCTATGACAATCTAAAACCAACCAAACCATAGCTCTGGCTGGGTTAGGGAACATCGTCAATATTTGTAGGACTTGAAAAAGGTAAAAGGTTTCAATTCTTGAACTATCGGTATCACCATGTGCAAGAGACTGACAAGCATTCAGGTACCAAAATACATCAGTTCATGCATCATAGTTTGTCCTAAAACAATCATATCATCTGGAAAAGCATGGAGGTCAAAATCCAAATGACATATCAATGTCCATGTAGTATAACAACACTTATATATAGATTTTAGCAACAAAACTGACGAACTTTTAAAACTCAACTAATACACATTTCAATGAATCCGACATTTTTTGTTTAGACACCTCAACAAATGTGTACAAATTTATACCAACCAACTAAACAACAACCATGAAGTCATGTTTAATTAATGCAAAACCAAACTGGCAGAATCTGTGTGAACCCGCAAAACCATGACCACTTGGAAAACTGAATCGAGACTCTGTTATGCAGTCATGCGTGAAGAATTCACTCTCGGATGTTACTCTATGACAATCTAAAACCAACCCAAACATAGCTCTGGCTGGGCTAGGGAACATTGTCAAAATATGTAGGACTTGAAAAAAGGGGAAGAGGATTCAACTCTTGAATTATCGGTATCACCATGTGAAAGAGACTGGCAAGCATTCAGGTACCAAAATACGTGAAGTCTTCTCATACATCATAGTTTGTTATAAAAGGAACAAGCATGGAGGTCAACATCCAAATGATTTATCAATGTCCATGTAGTATAAATAACACCACTTAAAGTATAGATTTTAGCAACAAAACTGACTAACTTTTAAATCTCAACTAAAACACATTTCAATGAATCCAACATTTTTTGTTTAGACACCTCAATAAATTTGTACAAATTTATACTAAACAACAACCATGAAGTCATGTTTAATTAATGCAATTTTAACCAAACTGACAGAATCTGTGTGAACCCGCAAAACCATGACCACTTAGAAAACTGAATCGAGACTCTGTTATGCAGTCATGCTTGAAGAATTCACTCTCGGACGTTACTCTATGACAATCTAAAACCAACCCAACCATAGCTCTGGCTGGGTTAGGGAACATCGTCAATATTTGTAGGACTTGAAAAAGGTAAAAGGTTTCAATTCTTGAACTATCGGTATCACCATGTGCAAGAGACTGACAAGCATTCAGGTACCAAAATACATCTGTTCATGCATCATAGTTTGTCCTAAAACAATCATATCATCTGGAAAAGCATGGAGGTCAACATCCAAATGACATATCAATGTCCATGTAGTATAACAACACTTATATATAGATTTTAGCAACAAAACTGACGAACTTTTAAAACTCAACTAATACACATTTCAATGAATCCGACATTTTTTGTTTAGACACCTCAATAAATGTGTACAAATTTATACCAACCAACTAAACAACAACCATGAAGTCATGTTTAATTAATGCAAAACCAAACTGGCTGAATCTGTGTGAACCCGTAAAACCATGACCACTTGGAAAACTGAATCGAGACTCTGTTATGCAGTCATGCGTGAAGAATTCACTCTCGGATGTTACTCTATGACAATCTAAAACCAACCCAACCATAGCTCTGGCTGGGCTAGGGAACATTGTCAAAATATGTAGGACTTGAAAAAAGGGGAAGAGGTTTCAACTCTTGAATTATCGGTATCACTATGTGCAAGAGACTTGCAAGCATTCAGGTACCAAAATACGTGAAGTCTGCTCATACATCATAGACTGTTATAAAAGGAACAAGCATGGAGGTCAACATCCAAATGATTTATCAATGTCCATGTAGTATACATAACACCACTTAAAGTATAGATTTTAGCAACAAAACTGACTAACTTTTAAATCTCAACTAAAACACATTTAAAACACATTTCAATGAATCCAACATTTTTTGTTGAGACACCTCAATAAATTTGTACAAATTTATACTAAACAACAACCATGAAGTCATGTTTAATTAATGCAATTTTAACCAAACTGACAGAATCTGTGTGAACCCGCAAAACCATGACCACTTAGAAAACTGAATCGAGACTCTGTTATGCAGTCATGCGTGAAGAATTCACTCTCGGACGTTACTCTATGACAATCTAAAACCAACCCAACCATAGCTCTGGCTGGGTTAGGGAACATCGTCAATATTTGTAGGACTTGAAAAAGGTAAAAGGTTTCAATTCTTGAACTATCGGTATCACCATGTGCAAGAGACTGACAAGCATTCAGGTACCAAAATACATCTGTTCATGCATCATAGTTTGTCCTAAAACAATCATATCATCTGGAAAAGCATGGAGGTCAACATCCAAATGACATATCAATGTCCATGTAGTATAACAACACTTATATATAGATTTTAGCAACAAAAACTGACTAACTTTTAAAACTCAACTAATACACATTTCAATGAATCCGACATTTTTTGTTTAGACACCTCAACAAATGTGTACAAATTTATACCAACCAACTAAACAACAACCATGAAGTCATGTTTAATTAATGCAAAACCAAACTGGCTGAATCTGTGTGAACCCGTAAAACCATGACCACTTTGAAAACTGAATCGAGACTCTGTTATGAAGTCATGCGTGAAGAATTCACTCTCGGATGTTACTCTATGACAATCTAAAACCAACCCAACCATAGCTCTGGCTGGGCTAGGGAACATTGTCAAAATATGTAGGACTTGAAAAAAGGGGAAGAGGATTCAACTCTTGAATTATCGGTATCACCATGTGCAAGAGACTGGCAAGCATTCAGGTACCAAAATACGTGAAGTCTGCTCATACATCATAGTTTGTTATAAAAGGAACAAGCATGGAGGTCAACATCCAAATGATTTATCAATGTCCATGTAGTATACATAACACCACTTAAAGTATAGATTTTAGCAACAAAACTGACTAACTTTTAAATCTCAACTAAAACACATTTCAATGAATCCAACATTTTTTGTTTAGACACCTCAATAAATTTGTACAAATTTATACTAAACAACAACCATGAAGTCATGTTTAATTAATGCAATTTTAACCAAACTGACAGAATCTGTGTGAACCCGCAAAACCATGACCACTTAGAAAACTGAATCGAGACTCTGTTATGCAGTCATGCGTGAAGAATTCACTCTCGGACGTTACTCTATGACAATCTAAAACCAACCCAACCATAGCTCTGGCTGGGTTAGGGAACATCGTCAATATTTGTAGGACTTGAAAAAGGTAAAAGGTTTCAATTCTTGAACTATCGGTATCACCATGTGCAAGAGACTGACAAGCATTCGGGTACCAAAATACATCTGTTCATGCATCATAGTTTGTCCTAAAACAATCATATCATCTGGAAAAGCATGGAGGTCAACATCCAAATGACTTATCAATGTCCATGTAGTATAACACCACTTTAATATAGATTTTAGCAAAAAAAACTGACTAACTTTTAAAACTCAACTAATACACATTTCAATGAATCCGACATTTTTTGTTTAGACACCTCAACAAATGTGTACAAATTTATACCAACCAACTAAACAACAACCATGAAGTCATGTTTAATTAATGCAAAACCAAACTGGCTGAATCTGTGTGAACCCGTAAAACCATGACCACTTGGAAAACTGAATCGAGACTCTGTTATGCAGTCATGCGTGAAGAATTCACTCTCGGATGTTACTCTATGACAATCTAAAACCAACCCAACCATAGCTCTGGCTGGGCTAGGGAACATTGTCAAAATATGTAGGACTTGAAAAAAGGGGAAGAGGTTTCAACTCTTGAATTATCGGTATCACTATGTGCAAGAGACTGGCAAGCATTCAGGTACCAAAATACGTGAAGTCTGCTCATACATCATAGACTGTTATAAAAGGAACAAGCATGGAGGTCAACATCCAAATGATTTACCAATGTCCATGTAGTATACATAACACCACTTAAAGTATAGATTTTAGCAACAAAACTGACTATCTTTTAACAGGGGTTCCACTAATTTTCAAATCAAGGAAGTTCAAACTTCCTTCATGTCAATTTTGGAAGTTCAAGGGAAAATTTAAGGAAGTTCACACTTAACCCGACATCACCGTTCGAATTAGTGTTTGTGTTAATAAAATTTAAATAACTATGCATAGTTCATGTTCTTTAAATATGTTTTTAAAACATTTAAAGTACATAATTTATGGATATTTTTTAAATTTATTAAATTATTTATTAAATTATTCATTAAATTAAATTATATTAAATAGCTTCATATTTGTATTAAGTTAAGTTTATTGAATTTATCATCATCATGATTAATCAATCATCATCATCATCATCATCATCAACAACAAAAATCATGGCACTTTCAGTGTTGTGTGTGTTAATACAATTTAAATAACTATGCATAGTTCATGTTCTTTAAATGTGTTTTTAAAACATTTAAAGTACATAATTTATGGATATTTATTAAACTGTATTAGTTTAAATAGCTTCATGTTTGCATTAAGTTTCATTGAATGCATCATCATCATCTGTCTGACTGTCATCATCATTATCATAATTATCAACACTTTTCATTGTTTGAAGAACATTGTAAAAAAATGAAAACAAAACTGTAGCATATTAACTTTTATTAAATATTTTTTTCTGATGTTTTTATTATGAGTTGCTTATATAACTATCAATAAACATATATAGACAGATGCTGATGTTCTATTATGCTTTAAAATTGATTCTCGCCGTATACAAACAATCATATAAATCGGCAGCTAAGATTTTATTCAAAACAATTACTCGATCGGCAAACTGTTGCAACTTCATAATCAGCTAATGTCTCGTAATCCGTTTGCCAATAAACAAACAAACGCATACAAATAAGCTACCTTTCATAATTAGTCAATCAGGCACAACGTCACAGTAAAAATTCGCGCTGATATTCAAACAATCGCAAACAATCATTATAAATCGGCAGCGTAATATTTTATTTAAAACAATTACACGTTCGGTTAAGGTATCTGTAATAAACAAACAGGTGCATAAAACGAAACTGCTTTTCATAATTAGTCAATCGGTCACTAACGTCAAAGTAAAAATTCGCGCTGAATGCAAACAATCGGCGGCGTATTCCCGTAATATTTTATTTAAAATAATTAGGAGCATAAATCGAACCTGCCATTCATAATTATTCATACTTATTCAATCAGTCATCAATTAAACGTAATCCACTTTAATCCCATTAATTAATTGCCACACTTCTTTGAACCCAGAAGCGATGTTTGTTTACATAATACTTGACGCAATACACAATTCAATTTACACACGTGGCTAACCCCATAATAAAACTGGATCCAACCGGTTTCACCTGTCGAACGCTGTCACAGTAACACAATGGGTGTTAATTTAATCGCTTTACAACTTGGCTGTGCAGCGTTTGGATGTAATTGGACCAGATGGGCGGAGCTATATCGGTGATTTAACCAATTTGACACTGACAGCTGTACGCCTGCGGTAAAGAAAGTCGGCGTACATTGATGTTTTTGGAAGTTCAGTGTACGTCTTTGATCTCAATTTTCGGCGTACAACTCAAATTTTCAGGCGTAATATACGGCCGTACGGCCATAAACGGAAGCCCTGTTTTAAATCTCAACTAAAACACATTTCAATGAATCCGACATTTTTTGTTTAGACACCTCAATAAATTTGTACAAATTTATACTAAACAACAACCATGAAGTCATGTTTAATTAATGCAATTTTAACCAAACTGACAGAATCTGTGTGAACCCGCAAAACCATGACCACTTAGAAAACTGAATCGAGACTCTGTTATGCAGTCATGCGTGAAGAATTCACTCTCGGACGTTACTCTACGACAATCTAAAACCAACGAAACCATAGCTCTGGCTGGGTCGGGGAACATCGTCAATATCTGCAGATATACAGATGTGAACTTTCAAATGATTAACCAATTAAAATATATTGTTGATGTCGGAGTATAGTGACAATAGGTTATGTATATAATATGCTATTGTTTGTCAGACTAATCATATTGGTTCGTTTCGTCGAATTGATAAACGATTGACAACTGACGTCATGTTAATTGATGTCCTTGTACTACATACTGCCCAAAGTGTAGTTGGGATTTGAAACAAAAGTAAAACAAGAGGTCAATGACCTTGAAGCTCTACTGATTGATTTTGATTTCAGGAAGTAGTCGCTACAAACTTATTTTTTGAAAATCTATTTTTAGCCGTGGCGGCCATCTTGAATTTCTGGCCGACCTGAAATTTTGCTAGGATCAATTAGACATCAAGAGCAACATTCCTGTGAAGTTTCATGAAAATCCGTCAAGTAGTTTCAGAGGAGTAGTCGCTACAAGTTTTCATTATATAACTCTATGTAAACAAAGATGGCAGCCATGTTTAACGTCGAATCAAAACGATTTTCGACAAGGACCAACATCATGTCATTTTACCGGGGCTAGTTATTTCCATCCCACCCTAGGATCGAGATAAAATTCACGCGAGCACCAACATCCAGTATGCAGGAAACATGCCAAACGTTAGCAGCTGGCGGCGTCAACGCACAACATGTCTCTGATAATGCAAGAAAAAGGATCTGTCATTGGTATTCAGTTCAGATAGGGAATTCCAACCCTCGGTATAAGTGTTTTAACCACAATCTCGCCAGAGCCTCGGTTCCAATAAAAACACTTATATCTTCACCAGATACCCATGAAAGATTCTTATTTAATCTTGTAATAACGAATTTGTCATACTTCAAAGTTGTAACCATTTATTTAAGAAAAAAAAACAGCCAAAAACACGATTTAATTATTATTGCGCCAATTTCACCGTAACGTGCCTCTAACTAGACATTGTTTACTTTCGTGACGTCATCGCTCTAACGTCGTTAAATTTGGTGGATTTTTTAATAAAATAAACGTATTTTATCACTATGTTAATGTTTTATTATATGTTAAATTGCCAAAAAAATACACTTACGATTATTTCAGACTTTTACATACAGTGGAAAGCGCAGAAAAGCGATAGGAAGGAAACAATCGGCGGTTTCCAAAACGAATCGGCAACGTTATCGTCGCCATTTTGTTTTTGTGTATTTGAGTAATGGGGTACCTACGGGGATTTCGTCCTATGTTCATGTCTCGAGACGTAGACATGGGCTCATGTCTACGGCGCACTGACCAATAAAATCCTGAGAATTTTCTTTGCAGTATGACACCTCAACAACAAGTGAACCAACAACAGTGGCATCAACAACAAATGAATCAAAAACAAGATATTAGAAAAAGGCTTATAATTAATATTATGTGAACCCGCAAAACCATGACCACTAGGAAAACTGAATCAAGACTCTGTTATGCAGTCATGCGTGAAGAATTCACTCTCGGACTTTAATCTATGACAATCTAAAACCAACCCAACCATAGCTCTGGCTGGGTCGGGGAACGTCGTCAATATCTTCAGGCCTTGACATTTAATCTGGCTGGGTGGGGAACGTCATCAATATCTGCAGGCTTTGACATTTAATATTGTATTGACGTGCTGCTCAAAATGTCAAGGAAAGATAATTTATTCCGAATGTTTCCCCTATAAATGTGAATAATATACAATATATTAGATATGCAGACATGGACTTTCAAATGATATACCAATTAACATTGTTGATGTCGGAGTACACTGACAATAGGTTATATTATAATACAGTTGCACATGCTTATGCTTGTCAATGGTATCGTATTGGTTTGATTGGTCTAATGGATAAATGACCGACAACTGGCGTCATGTTAATTGATGTCCTTGTACTACATACTGCCAAAAGAAGTTGGATTTGAAACAAAAAGTGACACCAAGACTGGGAATATATTTTTCTCCCATTTCTGCTCATGTGAGATAGGCATTTTCCTCATGTGAGATAAATGAGGAAAATGCCTATCTTACATGACATGTGACTTACGACGTCATGATGTAATGTCGATGTCGCCCTATTCGGGTGTTAAATTAGCAAAGTCATTGATTTGATGCCGGTAATAAACACATAATGGGAGAAAAATAATCCATCAAGAGTGATCCATGTGAGATAGGGAAATCTCACCCTCGGGATCAGAATTGCAACCAGGCACTCGGCAGAGCCTCGTCCCTAGATGCATTTCTAACCCATCGGGTGAGATTTCTCTATCTCGCATGGATACTCATGATGGATTCTTATAATCTCGTTAAGACACCTTAACAACAAGTGAACCAACAGTGGCATTCAACAACAAATGAATCAAAACAAGTTATTAGGAAAAAGGCTTAAATCTGTGTGAACCCGCAAAACCATGACCACTTGGAAAACAGAATCGAGACTCTGTTATGCAGTCATGCGTGAAGAATTCACTCTCGGACGTTAATCTATGACAATCTAAAACCAATCCAACCATAGCTCTGGCTGGGTGGGGAACGTCGTCAATAATTGTTTGCACAATAATAACTAAGGTTATTCCACACTCTCGAACAGGGTGAGCCATTTCGTGCCCTTCATCAGTGAAAAGAGGCTGAAAACTTGCGAGAAATGTGAATCATTGTAAAAACAACACTTAGAAAATACAATCAACTTGTCTAGCCCATTCGTCAGTTACTGCAATGATTTAGGCCACAATTAAACATGGGAACAAGCTGACACAGGATGCACGGGTGCATATACACAGGATGCACGGGTGCATATACACAGGATGCACGGGCAGGATGCCCAGGTGCATATACACAGGATGCACGGGTGCATTTACACAGGATGCATGGTCGTATTTACACAGGATGCAAGGTTGCGTTTACACAGTTATCCTTTTTGGCCTTTTTGGGGCCGAGCTTCAGTCCCATTCCCCACAAAGTATGGGTTACATAAAAAAATAATATTCCAACATTTTATGACATGTCTTTGCAAGTAAAACATGTTTTCAATCTAGGGCCATCCTTAAAAAAATATTTGTTTGCTGTGCTCCGACCCTGAATTTTTTAAGTGGGTAGGTAGGTAGGCCTTTTTTTCCTTTTTTCTTTTTTTTGCCAGTCCTGGTTATTTCCTATCTCAATGTATTATAATGCAGTCTGTGGACAACCTCATTAATATTTCTTTACAAATAATTTTTTAGTATGTTTTCTGTTGTTGTAAATTGATTGAATATATAAAAATCAAATTAAAACAAATTTGTATACATATTAAACTTCAAATGTTATGAGTATTTGTAATAAAGCTTATCCATGCCTGGCAGAAAATCCAGCCAGAGTCCCAAGCCTCTAACATAAAGTGGGAGGGAGCTAAAAGGCATATCTTTTTAAACTTTGAATTGTTTTAATATTATATAAACTCATAATGTCTGACTAAAACAAATATTATTTAGTGACATCAAGACAAAAAACACACACACACACTTTTCAGAGATAAAACTCAACAAAGAACTTGGAAACAGGTTTCAAAAACAAAAGAAATATTTAACACATTTATCAAATCTGTCAAACATATATGACAGTCTCATCTCCCTGGTCACCTGTGGCAGCTTTACCTTGTCTTTTGTGCATATATTGACATATTTCAAGGCTGTATCAAACTCAGTCAATATCCTTATGCGGTCATATGCACTTGGGCGATAGTTTTCCCCAATACCTGTAGGGGCCGATGACACAGAAATCTTAGCAATTTTCTCAAATGTTTCAATATCTTCCACCAAATCGCCATCAGATAAGTGGGAAGTAGCGATGTCAAACAGTTCATACCAATCGCGATCTATATTAACTTTCCTGATTGCATTTTTTACGAGATATGAACAATTGTTCTCTTTTTCCACAGAAAATGACTTTGGTTGTTGTCACGTCATGGCATGTGAACTCTTATCCACTATATAACATAAGCAAGCGTCCAATAACACCGCGCACCTGTTTGGAGACATTTATATGCCGGTAACCGGTACCGATTGGAGTCCGGGTCCGAAAACGAAGTAAAAAAAAAGAAGAAACTTCCGAAAATGTTATAAAAAAAACGGTCGCTGTCTTTTTGGACGGTCGGTCGGACCACAGCAAACTAACACTTTTTTTTAAGGATGGCCTAGTTAAATATCTTTAAACCAGATAAATACTTACTATTGTTTCAATTTTCCTATTTGAGGGTTTTGTGAAGCTATCTGTCAATTCTTACTATTGTTTCAATTTTCCTATTTGAGGGTTTTGTGAAGCTATCTGTCACAATTGTAAAGGGTCAGCCCTACTTCACAAAAGATCCAAAATGATTGTATGTACATGTGAGTTTATGAGGTTTAACGTTGCCTTTAACAGTCTTTCAGTCATTACTACAGTTTCGACTTGTAGTAAGCAGTAAGCCGAATTCTCAAACAGGCATAATTATGACATTATGTACCCAGTCACATTAAACTGACAATGGGCCAAATAGACAAGCAATGTAGTTTCTATAAAGTCTTTGGTGTCACCTGGCCGAGGACTGAACCCAAAAACAGTTACCTCCTGCGTGCAAGGCGAGGATTAAACCCACAAACAGTTACCTCCAGCATGCGAGACGAGGACTGAAATGAACTCACAACCAGTTACCTCCTGCAGGCTAGGTGATGATTGAACGCACACTCAGCTACCTCCTGTATGCTAGGCAAGGATTGAACCCATAAGCAGTTACCTCCTGCATGCGAGGCGAGGATTGACCCCACACCCAGTTACCTCCTGCATGCGAGGCGAGGATTGACCCCACACCCAGTTACCTCCTGCATGCGAGGCGAGGATTGACACCACACCCAGTTACCTCCTGCATGCGAGGCGAGGATTGAACCCACACCGTTACCTCCAGCATGCGTGGTGAACACTACCACTAAGCCACTACCGTGGTTGACCAAAAAGAACACTGGTAGATGTGTATGCATTGTTGTATAATGAAGTCATGCAAGAGAACTCCAGTACCATTGATTATTATGAAGCCTTTGGCACGACCAAGTTAACCATAACATCAACAATTTCACCTAAATTTACGAAGTCAACCATAACATCAACAGTGTCACTCAATTCACAAAGTCAACCATAACATCAACAGTGTCACCTCAATTCACGAAGTCAACCATAACATCAACAATTTCACCTAAATTCATGAAGGCAACCATAACATCAACAGTGTCACCTAAATTCACGAAGTCAACCATAACATCAACAGTTTCACCTCAATTCACAAAGTCAACCATAACATCAACAGTGTCACCTCAATTCACGAAGTCAACCATAACATCAACAGTGTCACCTAAATTCTATAGTCAACCATAACAGCAACAGTGTCACCTCAATTCACGAAGTCAACCATAACATCAACAGTGTCACCTCAGTTCACGAAGTCAACCATAACATCAACAGTTTCACCTCAATTCACGAAGTCAACCATAACATCAACAGTTTTACCTAAATTCACGAAGTCAACCATAACATCAACAGTTTCACCTCAATTCACGAAGTCAACCATAAAATCAACAGTTTTACCTAAATTCGCAAAGTCAACCATAACACCAACAGTTTCACCTAAATTCACGAAGTCAATTTCACCACGCTCACATCATCAAAAATGTCTCCGTATTCAGTAAGTTCACTATAATATCAACAAATAACATTGCAGAACCCTATGTTATGAAGGTGTCAGATCAAATTGGATTGCCTCTGATGTATACCATATCTGTCGAGAGCATTTCTATGTCTATTAAAATACATACTTCAAACAACACTCATAATATACTTCCAACCAAATTACCTGTTGTATCCAGATGTTTAAAACTGCAAAATGTATCTTCACAAACAAAATATATATACTTACCTTTCAATTTATACTGAAATCCACTTCGCTGTCCTGTCTGATTTACTTTTCTGTTTGACTAGAATAAAATCTGCATACACAACATCTATGATCTGATGCTTTCTTAAATCTTTTTAAAACAAGTATCTTTCAAGCAATATTTTGTTCAAGGAGCCCTGTATGGCTGCCGGGGTAGAATACAACCACTGCAAATCCTGCTATAGGTAGAGGGATAAGACCCCCCTACCAGCTCTACCCCCTTCATGTTTATTTTGTCATTTTTTATAATGCTCATTCAAGGTCTTCATCCTATGTAAATGTGGAAATGTGGCTCCTTCATAAATGGAGTGTCTACATTAGAATTTGCAGCAACTCTGTAGTTCTGCAGGTTAGAAGGTTCTAGGCCCATTCTCCATATTTTATCTTAATGTAAATGAAGGAAGAGCCTGGCATGCTCATTCCTGTTAGGCGCCATATAACCTTTCATGTGTTGGTGTGCCATAAAAACCCAAATTCACTACTTTTCAAGGACAGATAGTTGTACATGTCATTTGAACAACATATACATTGTTTGGTAAATCAAAAGATTTTACTTTAACATTTGTTTTCATATCAACACAATTAGCACTTTACAGCAACGAATTTATTATCAGAAATTCTGAAAAGTCATTTAAATGAAACAAGGTATTGAAAGCCTATTTTTAACCAAACTGACACAGTTCGAGAGGAAGATTAATTGAGTGTCCGACACAATGCATAAACTTTTTGTTGTTGTTTTTTCTCAAGCTACTACGCCTGACCTGTTGACTGCAAGAATGTTTTAACAACAATTTTGCGAAAATCTGACATAAGACAAAATAAATATTTTACTGTTAACAAATCTCTGAGCACAAGAATCAGACTCAAAATCTCATTTTTTTGCAAACCTACCAACACAAAAGTATTGGTAAGAATTGTGATTTTCAGACATTTTCTGTTAAATTACGTTTAAAATCACTCCTTTCCTTAAGTAAATATAGTAATTTGCTTGTACAATTGTTTTTATTTGGAATTAAAAAATTGGGAGATTTTGAGTCCGAGTCCGATTCTTGTCCTCAAAAGTTTGATGAATATAAGGCCCAGGTCCCAAACTTTAACCAGGCAGGAGCGGACATGTTTCACTGTACCATAGAGAAAATAAATGACTTACCGGTGTGTTGAGTTCCAACTCAGCTCCCCCGCTAGTTCCCCGGTCAGACGTCATGAGGGCAGCCGAGTTTTGTTCTACGTAAAGCCTCAGGGCCACCTGCAACAGATCAGTGCCTACATAAAAATGGAGAATAAAGAAATACTGAAGTTGTTTATCTATGCTGACCATAAAAAATTGTTGATTTGCCATTTCCCTTTTTATAGTAGTCCTCTTTTAATTACTATCTTTAGGCCAAAAAAAGGGTGCGTTTCCTATTGTATGCTCTAAAAAAAATAGAGTCGGTCGGTAGGCATTTTTTTCCCCTTTTTTTTTGGAGCAAGATATTGTGAGATTCTATGTGTATTTATCTCATAAACCCCATACAAGTTGATGATACAACTGAAAGTTTCTCTGTGATGTCAGTTTACCTCGATATATTGTGATAAATCATTGTTCAGGAACAAATTTTTTTTTTTTGGTGGGGTGGGGGGAGGTTTCATTAAAAGTTTTAGGGCCAGCCCCATAAAAATAGGATCGGTCGGGCCACTGGAAACACAGGTGTTTGTTTTTTTTTGACTTAGTATATTTTTCTTTCATTCCTTAAGGTTTTTACTGTCGTAGTAAGTAAAAAAAATAATTAAAAATTCACCTACCTACTTACTTATAAAAGCCTGGGAAACAGCAAACAAATATATTTTTACGGTTGGCCCTATAACATGTCAGTTGTCTTACTTTGCAATTAATCCATAACATTATGATCCTATTACTCCTTGTTGAGAAGTGTAACAACCAAGAGAGCCTGTGGACGCTCTCCTGGCTCAACATAAACTTATGTATAATATCATTTAACCGGAACATGGCGATGACATACGCAACTAGGCTTGATACTGATCATCCCTGCCAAGTTTTGTTGAAATCCAGCCAGAGGTTCAGGAGAACTAGTCCGTACAAAGTTAGTGTGTTAAAACCTTTAAGGAATCATAACTCTGCCAAAATTCATTCAGCCAGAACACTGCAATGATAAGTGCAACTAGGCTTGGTACTGATCTTCCCCACCAAGATTCGTTGAAATCCGGCAAGGAGTTCAGAACAGACCAACTCCTGTCTAAATGGTCCAATCTGGCTGGTTTTCGAACTTGTCCGAGCTTTCAATGATATTAACAATCTGTTAAAGTTTGGTAAAGATCGGATGAAAAATGAAGGCCGGATGAAAAATGAAGGCCCTATCGTCTTAACAAGGCAAAATATAGCATTTTTAAATAAATCAAGGGCCATAACTCCACTTTACTAGTCGGATCTGGCAGCTTTTCGAACTTGTCCAAGCTTTCATTGATATTAGCAATCTGTTAAAGTTTGGTAAAGATCGGATGAAAAATGAAGGCCGGATGAAAAATGAAGGCCCTATCCAGCGACCCAGATAAGCAGCGTATCAGCGTATTTCAATCAATTAAAACTGCCAAATACTCAATTAATTTCCCGGACATGTGTAACAGATATGCAAGCAATTTCCCTTTCATTCAAACATTTTTATTTTCGAGCATATCGACAGTCAAAGTGCTCAAATGATTGATGTTTTCGTGCAAATTCCAATATTTACAAAAAGCAGATATTACTTCCGGTGTTTATCTTGACAGGGACGTTACATAATTATCGATAAAGTGGAGCAGCAAAAGAGAACGTTATATAGTTGAATATGTATGCTATACCAGTCTATACTATTGTGTAGTCGTCTGGGCACTTTCTTGTTTACTTCTGCAAGCGTTTGCGTTGTGCAGTGTTGCAGAAAAAACAGGACGGTAACAAGGTGACAATTAAAACCTACGAATTGTGGAAAAAATCATTCCCGTTGTTGGAAGTTGGAAATTGTAACTATCCCGCCAACAACAGCAAACATTTACAACAAAGGTACACCTGTCTAAACCTACCGACGACGAGGTATATTATATCTTAAATATATTTTTTAGAATCCAAGCTCTATAAACACACTATAAACAGCTTTAACCAGACAAGACAAACCCCATAACTGGAGTGTTGAATGAGTTACCAACTCATAAGTCATTTTACGCATATTCAATCATGGGTATTGTAAAAAAACGTGAATAAACCTGTACTTTTTATCGGCACATATACAGTGAAGCTTCACGTATCAACGTCGCGAAAGTATGCCATTGTCGAGTGATCAAACACTTCGAGTTACTCCCTGCAGAGTCCATTTAACCATGAGTGCTGCACACCTGTTGGGATTTATTAATGGGATTAAAAAAAATCTGAATTTTTCGGCAATTTGTCAGCTTGTCCAACATCATGCTTAAAAATGCAGTCGCCAGAAAAAGTGCAAACAATGAGACGCCGAGTGCAAACAATGAGACGCCGAGTGCATCTTTTCTGTACAAAGTTGATATGACTGATAAATACAAGTAAATTTCGAAAAAAATGCGTATTTCAAACATTTAATCACAATTTTTGTTGTCCAAAAGTCAATATTTTTTCCACGACATAAATATCTACATACCGGGCCTTCTTTGCAATTAAAATTATACATTTTCACCAGGCGGCACTAATAACGGGTTTATGACTAACGGGTTTATGACTCGGAATTCTTTACATTTTTTCCCAATACTATCTGACTAAAGACACCATTGGTGTATTAATAATAAATAGCAGACTAGTAAAGACTAGTTACAAATAACGATCAATTAAAAGTCTAATTATAATTCCTAGTATTAGTAATTGAAAGGAATGTTTAGTTGCTGCCGGTAATAGCCGCCAGTAATAGGAAGCGCCATATACCATATCGTGGCCCAGGAAAATATCCACGAAATGTTTTTGCTCTCTCAAATTTTCCCACATCTGATTTTTCAAAAACAGAGTCTAATTGTTGCTTGCTTCCATTTCTTTCTCAAGTTATTGAATAATTATGCACAATTTACCTGTGCAGTTTCGACTTGACGAACTCCGAGGTTGTCTACAAGTTTGTTTACACGAAGTATCGTGGAGTTAGTATGCCAAATGCTTTTCGCGTAGCTGATTGCCACGCCGAGAAGTTTTACCATCAAAACTCTGCATAAGTATGTGATTTGTAAATTCCTCACTCGGCGTGAAAGAGTCAAGTGTGGGGTTTGCGTGAGCCATACTGTATGAACTAACACCTGGACAGAGTTTTGATAAACGGTTTTGTAGAGTAATTTTTTCGTTATTTGGGGCTGTTTCCCCCCTTTTGGTAAGCAGTATTCAGGGCAAATTTACAGAGTATTCAGTACCCACGGCCAGGGTTAAAATAGTATTCAGTACTTGGGGCTGGCGTGGCGCAGTCGGTAGCGTGGCGGATTTGTAACCGGAGGCCCCAGGTTCAATCCTCCGTGGTGCCACTGAGTTCCGTCGGTGTGTTCTTGGGCAAGACACTTTCCCTTAGCCTTGTCCGTCGGATACCGGGCGCTCCCAATATCAGTCTATCCTCCGAGCACGTTAAAGAACCATAGGAATCTATTCGTTAATAAGCGTAGGGCAGGTTCCCGGATTCTTATGTATCCTTCCCCTCTCTCTGGGGTTGCTCTAAATAACCTATACTGTGTATATTCGGGTTATCAATGTTAAATAGTATTCAGTACTCAGATTTAAAATGAAGGAGTACTCAGCTCTAAATTAGAAAGTATTCAGTACTCGGGGAAACACCCATTTATCTGGCAGGTTAGTTCCTTAAACATCTACCCTCCCCACCCAAACCACCGTCACTTTGTTAAAATCTCCCCTCCCCTCCCCCACCCCATAATCAATATCATCCTTAATGGAGAATAAAACGTATCATTTAAAGAAACTAACCCGCCAAATAACGACAAAACCGTGTTATCAAAACTCTAGCCAGGTGTTCAGGTCATATAATGTATAATTAAAAGTAGTTTTACTCAACGGTTTTTAAAATATCAGGGACTGAATATACGTAAAAAGAATTATGAATTGGTAACTCTTTAATTTGACGTTCCAGTTTTGGGGTTTGCCCTGGTTGGTTTAAGTGGTTAATTTTGTGTCTACAAAGTCTGGATTCTCAAAATAGCTAAATTATATACATATCTCGTCTTCAGTAGGTTAATGTTGTAAAATGTGGCTGTTGTTGGCGGGACACCTACTTATTTCTCATTGCCTTGCCATTCTCAACCCAATCTGGGTACGTAAAAAATATATAAATAACCACTGTAAAATATACCCTTCAAAACAATTTAGGGACCACACAAAAGAACAGCAATAAATACTAAAGATTTCATATCCATATACCGAGTTATACATTTGTGTTAAACAACGACTGCAAACAAATACAACCTTAAAAAATTGCAAACAACAGGAAATCATTAAAATAAAACAGCACTTTAAAAAATGACCCAAACCAAACTTGGTCCTTAAATTATTTTGAAAAGTATACATTTGTAATCATCCCATTCAAAGTAGTTATGTATTTCACCCTGTTGTCTGCCAACTGTTTCATTCCTGCTGAAATTCTGGTGGGGGAAATCACTAACAAAAATGCAATCCCTTTTTCAAGTTTAGACAAGAAATGAATTTGAAGACTTGTCTGGCAATACAATGAAGAAGTAACTCTTCTCTTTTTTAAGGCATGTTAAGTTCATGTTTTAATTGATTTTTTAGAATTAAATTGCAGTTGAATATCCCTGGATACTGGAAAAATTACCGACTAATGTACCACAATAAGCACACAACCCTTTGGGAGCCTCAATTACATTGAATTTCGAAAAACTTGACTTTATAGTGAACATATTTTCTTGGAATTTAGTGTAGATTTATTGCACACGTGAGTTTAAATAAATATTTAACAATACCTAATCGAATGCCGTCCGTACAACCCAAATATTTGGGAAATATGCACCTTTCACAAGGGCGCCGCCATCTTGTAATGGCCGACAAACACTTTCCGCTTGTCAAAAATGAACATGTGCGTGTGAAATAAATGGCCTTGGGACTTGTTTTAGATGTTTATTATGACAGTGGTTTATCCAACCTGGCTTCATTTAATAGTATGAAACAAATAAATGAAGCAGTATGCCTCTGGTAAAGTCCAAACTTGGAAAATATTGCACATTTCTACACGCGACACTGGAGGTCAAACAGAAACGTGTTTATTTCCTGTTTTCGCATTAAGAAGATAATGACAACCGTAATTTTTAATTATATACAATATAACTGACCAGTCAATTTCATTTTTTGGATACTGGATTGTACATTTTATGTATAAACCGAATCTTGAAAATATGACACTACCGTGCGTTATTGATGCAATCTCCAATATGGAGGATAACATTAAAAAATACAATTCTCCAAAGTTCAAACGCTTTTTATACCTACCTTTAGTTAAAAATCCAACTGTAAAGATAATAAGTGACTAGAATAAATACTTATTCATTTAGATAAATCCAAATTTAAGAGCCCTAACTCCGAAAAGACTGGGGTTTAGGGAGATAACTTGGCCACAATTCGTGACCGTGTTACTATTTTTGCCCTGACACACAAGTCACATGGTCCGCCTATTCCAACATGGCAACCAACATGTATCTAGACTATATATTTTCCAATTTATTCTATAATAAGAATGTTTTAGTTATGATAAGGGTTAAGATTGTGTATTTATTTGTAAAACAAATCGTTATTTCGTCTTCTTTATTTTTTATTTAGTGTATTCTTACACACTTTATGATTGGCGCGAGAAGTCTCGTACACACGACGCACTGCGTATTGAGGCGCTGTAGGGAAAACTACAATCAGAACAAGGGGAAATAGCGCTTAAATACTCACTTTTAAATTATTTTATTGTTCGCTATCTTATTAAAGAAAAACGGTTAAAAAATCAAGCTTATTCAATGTTTTAATTAACCTAATGTGTTATTTTAATTGTTCCTTTAGTGCCCCTAAATTTATTTCCGTGCTCACTCAGGTGGAAAATTGAATAGAACGCACATGTTGTGGATACGAGGTGATTGCGACATACTTGTATAAACGCAAATTCTGTTATATTTCTCCTTGTTCGCTATCTGTTTCAAACATATAATGATTCAGATTGACTCCCATGTGTTACTTCTCATTTACAAGTGTTTTAAAGGTTCTTGCATTAAAAACACTGCTATCCTTTTATGGGCCGACGTGTCCTTTGTAATATGCCAAGGGAACAAACTTGGGTATGGAGTTTGTAAAGAAATGACACAGTTACTTCCCCTATAAATCCATGTAATTGAATGTTGTTTAACGGCTCATCAACACAGTATAGGTTATTTAGAGCCGCCCCAGAGAGAGGGGAAGGATACATAGGAATCCGGGAACCTGCCCTACTCTTATTATCGAATAGATTCCTATGGTTCTTTAACGTGCTCGGAGGATAGACCGATACACGGGACCGCCCGGTTTACGTCCCCATCCGACGGACGAGGCTGAGGGAAAGTGTCTTGCCCAAGAACACACCAACGGAACTCAGGGGCACCACGGAGGATTGAACCCGGGGCCTCCGGTTACAAATCCGCCGTGCTACCGACTGCGCCACGCCAGCCCTCAAATCCATGTAAAGGCAATATGATAGTTACAAGGCACACAGACAGACAGAGTACATCATGTCTAATGCTCAGCCATTCTAGGTGCTGATTCCGAGAGGGTCGCATCCGCACACCTAAAGCTATGAAAACGCATGAGAAAGGGGTGTGTGTTTTAGGGCAATTTCGTTGTTTTATGCTGCCCCGAAAACATTTCAGGGAGCATTACAAATTTAAAAAACATACGCCTTTTCTAGTCGCCGTTTTGTGCGTCCGTCAGTCCGTCTTTGTGTCTGTCCGTCACACTTTCTTCTCAGGAGCATAAAGTACTTCGAAACTTGTTACGGCACTGCATTGGAACTTCCACATTGATAGAGATCAATGAGAGAAAGTGCAGAGCGCAAGAACCGTAACTCTGTCTTCATTCAAACTAGAGTTATTGCTCTTTGTTATTTTATACTTATAATTCTTGTCCGGAGCATAACTTCAAAAGTACATAGGGGACTGCATTGAAACTTCACAGAATGATAAAGAGCAATAGACTACAGTTATTGCCTTTTGTTATTTTATACTTATAATTCTTGTCCGGATCTACATAGGGAACTGCACTGAAACTTCACAGAATGATAGAGAGCAATAGACTACAGTTATTGCCTTTTGTTATTTTATAATTATAATTCTTGTCCGCGGCTTAACTCCGAACGTACTGATGGGACTGGATTGAAACTTTAGTAAAAGAGGGCAAGAACCGTTATTGCCCTTTGTAATTTTATACTTGTCCGGAGTATATATTGATAACTACTGAAGGGACTCCATGGGACTCCTTGAAAACTTCAAGGATAGAGGGAAATAAGCGGAAGTGGAAATATTAAGAATAGTAACACTGTCTTCATTCACATTAGAGTTATTGCCCTTTGTAATGTTATACTTATAATTCTTGTCCGGAGTATTACTTCATAACTAATTATGGGACTGTATTTCAAAACTACATGCGGTACTGCAATGCAATTTCACACAATAATAGAGGGCAGTGAGTTGAAGTGCGGAACACAAAAAACATAACTCTATCTTTATTCAAAATAGAGTTATTCCATTGGTAACTTTATACTTATAATTCTTGACTGGAGTATGACTCGAAAACGGTTAATGGGACTGCAATGAAACTTCACACAATGATAAAGGGAATGCAAGGGGTGTGCAGAGCATAAGAACCATGGCTTCATTTAAATTATATTGCCCTTTGTAATACAAAGCACCCAATTCGGGGAGCAGACAGTGGTTCTATCGATTTTCTAGTTTTTTTTATCTCTACTGGCCAGTAGGGCTTATGCCATGGTCTTGTTCCCCGTCGTCCGTTCGTCGTCCGTTCGTCCGTCGTCCGTTAACTTTTTGATGTCATCACTCTACCAACTTAGTTTTTCATCCGATCTTTACCAAACATTACCAGATTATTAA
The DNA here is from genome assembly GCA_037043455.1 of Cyrtodaria siliqua. NCBI lineage: Eukaryota > Metazoa > Mollusca > Bivalvia > Adapedonta > Hiatellidae > Cyrtodaria > Cyrtodaria siliqua. Next base: position 2,682 of record JAWPHD010005662.1, on the reverse strand, counting down.
TATCAATGAAAGCTCGCAGCCAGATCGGACCAGTAATACCGGAGTTATTGCCATTGACTCAATGAAAATTGCTATAATTAGTTTGTCTTGTCAACACTCTATCGCCTCCATTTTAGCTCTACTGACCAAATGCCAATAGACTTATGCCATGGTCTTTTGGCCGTCGTCCGTCCGTCGTCCGTAATCTTTTTGTTGTCAACACTCTAGCAACTTCGTTTTTCATCCGATCTTTATGAAACTTTACCAGATTATTGATATCAACGAAAGCTCGGTCAAGTTCGAAAACCAGCCAGATCGGACTAGTAACAGAGGAGTTATTGCCATTGAATTAACGAAAATTGCTATATTTTGTCTTGTCGACACTCTAGCGCCTCCATTGTTCACCCGATCGATACCAAATTTACCAGATTAATTATTATCAATGAAAGCTCGGACGAGTTCAAAAACCAGCCAGATCGGACCAGTAACACCGGAGTTATTACCCATGAATTATTGAAAAAAGTGTTAACTTTTGTCTTGTCAACACTAATGCCTCCATGTTTAGCTCTACTGGCCAAAGCTTATGCCATATATATATATTTTGTCCGTCGTCCGTTAACGTTTTGATGTCAACACTCTAGCACCTTCGTTTTTCATCCGATCTTAACGAAACTTTACCAGGTTAGTAATATCAATGAAAAGCTCGAACGAGTTTGAAAACCAACCAGATCGAACCAGTAGCACCGGGTTTATTGCCCTTGAATTTACGATATTTGGTATATTTTGTCTTGTCAGCACTCTAGTGCCTCCATTTATCATCCGATCTTTACCAAACTTTACCAGATTGTTAATATCTATGTAGGCTCGGACGAGGGTCAAAAACCAAGCAAATTGGACCAGTAACACCGGAGTTATTAACGAAAATTCATATAATTTGTATTGTCAACACTCTAGCACCTCCATTTTGCATCTTACCTTTACCAAACTTTGCCAGATTGTTATATTGATGAAAGCGCGGTCAAGTTCGAAAACCAGCCGGATCGGAACAACGAAGTTATGGCCCTTGAATTATTGAAAAATGTGTAGACACTCTAGCACCTTCATATGTCATCCAATCTTTACTAAACTTTACCAGATTGTTATGATAAGGCCTTCATGGTGCCGTATTGCAGAAAACCTTTGCAGGGATGATCAGTACCAAGCATATTTGTGCATATTGTCACATAGTTCTGGTTGAATGAATTTTTGTGGAGTTATGGCCCTTTACAGGTTTTAATACACAAACATTGTTCGAACTAGTTCTGCTGAACCCCTGGCCGAATTTCAATGAAACTTAGCAAGGATGGATAGTACTTAGCCTAGTTGTGCATATCATCACCGTGTTCCTGTTGAAATATGTTTGGCGGAGTTATGGCCCTTTACAGGTTTTAATACACAAACTTTGTCCGGACTAGTACTGCTGAACCCCCTTGCCGAATTTCAACGAAACTTTGCTATTTTGTCTACAATATATACAAGACCTGAGTTTTAGAATGAAAAAATAAAAATCGGGGGTCGGTGTGCATATAAGAAAGATATTCAATAAAAACTGAGAAAAAAAAATTAAGTGAATATCTTAAACGGTTTTTGAGAAATACCATCTTTTGTACCCCTACCCCCCATTTTGGCTTATGTTAAAAATTGTCAATTTTGGGCACAAAATGTGAGGTAAAAAAAAAAAATCTAAAAAATGTTCATTTTTTTTTTGCACTGAAATATCCCTATTGGGCATTAGTTTGTTAATGTATAATTATTTTTTCCAGTTTTATTATAATTTTTGAAATATAACAAATGTAAATTTCCGGAAGTGCAAAAATCCAAAACCTCAGCAGTGGCCACCCTTAATTTCATTAAATTTGCTTTGAAAGACATTAGGGTCTGTACTGGATTTGTTACTATTACAAAGATAAAAAATAATTGTTACCGTTTCCAAAGCCCACGGTGGAATTTGTGGTACTTTGTACTTGGCGATCAAATTTAGGTCGATTTCAGTGTCTCTTAATGTTAGTTTAATACGAAGACCAAATGGTCGAATGGTCTTCGGTTTTCGATCAAAAAGAGGTTCATAACTAGGATTAAAAACAGTATCGAAAGTTGGTTTGGAAGGGTTAAATTTGTAATTTAATGGCATATTGAAGGGCTAATTTGTCTCGTCTATGAGATAGTGATGGTTCATTAGCTTCAACATATATACTTTCGGTTGGTGATGTACGAAAGGCACCTAAGGCTTGTCGTAATCCTTGATTATGTATAGGATCGAGCATCTGCAAGTAAGACTTGCGAGTCAGTCCATATACTACTGAGCCGTAGTCCAGCTTGGATCTGATAAGAGATCTATAAAGTTGTAAAAGTACTTTACGATCCGCTCCCCAATTAGTGTTTGCAACAACTTTAAGTAAATTAAGAGCTTTAAGACGCTTGGCCTTCAAGTATTTAAGGTATTTATAAACGTTAATTTACGGTCGAAAATATGATCAAGGAATTTTGTCTCATCCACTACTGGTATTGGTGACCCATCCAGTGTTAGATGAGAGTCTGCATGATGTTTACGTAGTTGACAAAAGTGCATACAGTTAGTTTTAGATTTAGAAAATTTAAAAACATTTTCTTCAGACCAGATCTGAAGTTTATTAAGACATTGTTGACGTTGCCTCTCAATAGTGC